>JARQOC010000006.1:406478016-406745567 GCA_033576535.1 Allobates femoralis | reverse complement strand
ATATGGCCATATTTATAAGGTAAGTGTTTCATTTTGTTCATATTTCCTTAGCTATAATGCTGTTCTATATTCAAGATAGTCTTATGGATATGAATATATGAAAATATCCAAAGATTTATCAATGTGCTTGTATCATGTATTGTACTGCATATATAGCATGTTTTCTGGGTGCAGTGGTGCACACCTGTAATCCTAGCTATGGTAGGCTGTTTATGAACACTAAATTGGTTAATGAGTGATCCTGGTCAAGGGAAAAAAAATATCTAGCATAGATGTATCTGTTTAAATGCTACTTACCTTTAAGTCAATGGTACATCACGGGTCGGGTCCCGGTGTTTGGTGTGAGCGCCGGTGCTGCGCTCACATCAAACACCCGACATATCGGCTGATTTCATCAGCTGAGATGTTGGGCTTCCAGCACTGATCGGACTTCCTTTTTGCCCCATTCAAAAATAAAGAATTTAAAAAAAGAAAAATACATATATTTGTTATTACCACTTTCAGAAATTCCCGATCTATGAATATATAAAATCAATTAATGAGAGCTTTAAACTGCGTAACGGAAAATAAAGTCCAAACACCAAAATTACGGGTATTTTTTTGCTTGCCGTAATATTGCTATAAATGCAATAACGGGCGATCAAAACAGCGCATCCACCAAAAAATGGTATCATTAGAAACGTCAGCTCAAGCAAAAAATAAGTCATCTCACAGCACAGCCCCAGATCCCGAAGAATGAGAACGCTCGCGGAACATGGTGTAAAAAAATGCAATTCTTTTTTTTTTTCTTCAAAACTTCGAATTTTATTTTCATCACTTAGATACCAGTAAAGGTATACATGTTTGGTATCTACGAACTCGTACCGACCTGAGGCATCACACCGTCACGTCGGTTTTACCATATAGTGAACATGACAACTAAAAAACCCAAAACACAAACGTGTAATTGCACTTTTTTTGCAATTGCACCACACTTGAAAGTTTTTTTCTCATTTTCCTGTACACTATTAGGTAAAATAAATAATTGCATCTGAAAGTACAACTCGTCCCGCAAAAAAACAAGCCGTCATATGTCTATATTGATGGAAAAATAAAAAAGTTATGGCTCTTGGAAGCAAGGGAGAAAAAAACAAAAACGAAAAGTCGCCGGGTGGTGAAGTTGTTAAGAAATAATGCTCTCATATTAACTATTGCTTACTGCGGGTTAGAAAAGTAATGAAGGCCACCTTGGTATGGGCCTGAAGCCAAAGAATAGCATGTTTTAATAACAAGGCAGCATGTCTTAGGCTGCATGCACATGATCAGTATACGCAGCGTTTTGGACGCAGCGTCTTGTCGCTGCATCCAAAACGCTGCGTAGTACAGTATAAGCATAGTGAATGGGATTTCAAGAAATCCCATCCTCACTATGCTTAACCCTACCGCAGCGATCTGACAGCTGCGGTGTGGGTTGCCGGCATTTCGCTACTCATCAGCATGTTTATTTCATGCTGCGGAGTCGGAAGCAGCTCCCATCGAGTGACTGCAGGGAGAAGCCGCCCCACACCCGCGGCACATGGTGAGTACAGGTCGGCTGCGGTCTCCCTGCCGGCACCCACGGCTTCACTCAGGTCTGGAGAAGCTGGGTCCAACACGCAGCTCCTCCGGACCGTGAGCACATAGCCTTAGTGTTTGAGCGCTGTTGTCTTTTTGTTACAATGTGCTGTGTTCAGCGCTGCACCTATATACATTGCATGATGGAGTGCCACAGTTTTTTCCTGTGCAAATTTTAATAACCAGTAAATTGCAAAAGTGCTTTTTTTAAAAACACTACCTGACAAAATCCATGTATGAAGATAAGACTAACCCTTTAATGACTACCATCGTCTGTCACTCATCTTTTCATAGAAACAGATAATTCATCACTATAAAGAGTATTTAATATATTGATCAGACACTACAACTAAAGAGCCCTTGATTTACTGACAGTTTTGGGGGGAGGTGAAAACTGGGCAATTGGTCCAGGGTCCCATATTTCTGTGACCTGAACCCTGGGGAGTAATAAGACTATCAGGAAACCTTCACTCCCCTGAACCACTAAGGACCATTCACTGTCCTTGATCAGCATGGACGTTACTGTAAACCTTTTCACAATATAGGTTTTGTAGGGCGGTATTATTTGGATGCTGGCAGTTTTATTTGGGCACTGATTGGTTGCACAGCACAACACATATATTGTGAGCACTATATGGTAGTGTTATCTGGATATAATTGTGTGGCGGTATTATTTAGCTGCTGAACAGAATTATCATGTGAGCACTGTATGGTAATATTTGGATAAAAAGTATCCGTGCTTTATATGTATATGTGTTTAAGTGTCATAAAGTGACGTGTGGGGGGGATCCCTACCCAATTTCTATAATATCGCCTCCACCTGGATTATACTAAATCCATACCTGTCAGAGTAAGGTTCAGTCACTCCAGCCATTGGCATGTTGGGACAGCTGATTAGGAATATGAAAATTGACATCAGACTTAGGACAGCGCATAAGATACAGAACCGGATTACTCCTGAGCAATGAAGTTTCAGTTTATTGACTATAAACCCCCAAGGAAGGTTCCTCCACCCCCGGCCGGGACCACCAGATACCCTGTGAAAACAAACGGAAGCAGAGAATATAATTATGACAAGGCAGCATATAAATGTCCATATTAAATTGTTATACAGTATCTATAGTACCAACATATACTCTAGCAATGTACAAAGGTGCACTAATACTACTACTCTCTGATCCCAGGAGCTCACAATCTAACTTCTGTTAATGCAGCACGCCTCGCTATCAAAGCCTGGAGTCATTGTTTGATGCAGAACATCATGCAGATGAGGTCTAAATAATCTGGAGTAACTGATGTTCCAGAGGAGGACGTACAGTAAGACTGAGCGGCTCCAAATAAAGGGCCGATTGTCCTTACATGAAGCTGTTCAAAGGGTTAGGATACTCGGTCTGCTAAGTCCTTTGTGCTAGAAACATCAGTCCGCGATTCAAGTAAATGTCTTTCAGTTAAACTTTTTACCAAATACAATGAAACGGAAAGATTACCCCTCAAGAACAACGAGTCCTAACTGATGGGGAATAGAAAGGCGCTGACAGAGGGAGTCTTGTTTTTACGGATCATTACAGCATCTCTAAGCCTCTTTTAATGGATGTACAAATATGTGAATCCCCAACAGGGCGACCTCTTAACTTCCAAAATTCTGTGCTAATTTTAAAATATATATTTCCGCTACTAGAAGCAGCTTCGGGACCTCAAAGTAGACAAAGCTCTTGATGAGTTCAATTGATAAACATGTCTACAGTAAGCTACAAAGCTCCCCCTAGTGGAGGCAGCAAGAATTGTACATTTCAGTTTAATATTTATGCAGGGAATTTAGTGGATTTTGCCTAAATTAAGTCAATGGTTCCGAGGTTTACATCAGGTTTGGAGCTATGAATGGGTGAGACAACACAGCTTTAAAGGCATCTTTCATTGGACTGATGTTAGCTAAAGAAAGTCTCTGCTCAGCTCTTCTCTTCCCCTTTATGTGACCTGTTTAGTATTGTTTCCGTTCACGTGTTGGTTTCCTCGGCTGCATCTATTTTGTGGTTTCAGCTCTCAGTACGTGAGCTAAGAATCTAGCAACGTCTTCAGAAGAAATAACTCAGCACAATGAACATTTTATGGCCTCAAATTCTCGTTAATACACCAACTATAAGACGAGGGTCCGACTTACCAAAAAACGTAGCAGCTTCAGACGCACTCAAACTAAACTGCGACTCTAGAAACTTTGGCCCAAATGTTGAGACTCCGGTGATGAGAGTGGCTTCTGTCGCCCCCGCTAAGCACAGGAAAATAAACGTAGGGTTCCTGAGAAGCATCATTACTGACCTATGGGGTAAAACAGGAGAAGATACAGGTCTGTATGTGCTCCCTCCACAGTTATTATATAGCTGACGGATTAATCACATGACCAGAACTGTATGTAGACAGTAATCGTATCTGATTAGTTCCATACCTACCATATCCGGCACAATCCTATTAAAGGGGTCTCTCCATCAAATCAACATTGTATACCCTAATGCTTGATTACCTGAGACCCCAAAAATATTTAGCAATTTTAAGAACACTGCTTGCTGCCTGGGAATACAAACACTTCTACTTTCGGAGGCCAACTCACCCTCACCGGAGGAAGGAAAACTATCATTAATGTCTCCTGTTAAAGGTAATGACTTTGAAAATCAATGTATGGAAAAAAACACAAAAATTTGAATTGCTGCCTTGTTCCAGTTTTAAAAAATAAAGAAATAAAGTGAAAAATAAGCATATCTGCCTTTACCACATCATTAAAAGTCCAATTTATCAATATACATTATACAGTGCCTACAAGTAGTATTCAACCCCCTGCAGATTTAGGTGGTTTGATAAGATGCAAATAAGTTAGAGCCTTCAAACTGCAAACGAGAGTAGGATTTATTAACAGAAGCATAAATCTTACAAACCAAAAAGTTATGTTGCTCAGTTGAATTTTAATACATTTTAAACATAAAAGTGTGGGTCAATTATTATTCAACCCCTAGGTTTAATATTTTGTGGAATAACCCTTGTTTGCAATTACAGCTAATAATCGTCTTTTATAAGACCTGATCAGGCCGGCACATGTCTCTGGAGTTATCTTGGCCCGCTCCTCCATGCAGATCTTCTCCAAGTTATCTAGGTTCTTTGGGTGTCTCATGTGGACTTTAATCTTGAGCTCCTTCCACAAGTTTTCAATTGGGTTAAGGTCAGGAGACTGACTAGGCCACTCCATCACCTTGATTTTTTCCTCTTGAACCAGGCCTTGGTTTTCTTGGCTGTGTGCTTTGGGTCATTGTCTTGTTGGAAGATGAAATTACGACCCATCTTAAGATCCTTGATGGAGGAGGAGCGGAGGTTCTTGGCCAAAATCTCCAGGTAGGCCGTGCTATCCATCTTCCCATGGATGCGGACCAGATGGCCAGGTCCCTTGGCTGAGAAACAGCCCCACAGCATGATGCTGCCACCACCATGCTTGACTGTAGGGATGGTATTCTTGGGGTCGTATGCAGTGCCATCCAGTCTCCAAACGTCACGTGTGTGGTTGGCACCAAAGATCTCGATCTTGGTCTCATCAGACCATAGAACCTTAAACCAGTCTGTCTCAGAGTCCTCCAAGTGATCATGAGCAAACTGTAGATGAGCCTTGACATGCCGCTTTGAAAGTAAAGGTACCTTACGGGCTCGTCTGTAACGGAGACCATTGCGGTGGAGTACGTTACTTATGGTATTGACTGAAACCAATGTCCCCACTGCCATGAGATCTTCCCGGAGCTCCTTCCTTGTTGTCCTTGGGTTAGCCTTGATTCTTCGGACAAGCCTGGCCTCGGCCCGGGAGGAAACTTTCAAAGGCTGTCCAGGCCGTGGAAGTCTAACAGTAGTTCCATAAGCCTTCCACTTCCGGATGATGCTCTCAACAGTGGAGACAGGTAGGCCCAACTCCTTCGAAAGGGTTTTGTACCCCTTGCCAGCCTTGTGACCCTCCACGATCTTGTCTCTGATGGCCTTGGAATGCTCCTTTGTCTTTCCCATGTTGACCATGTATGAGTGCTGTTCACAAGTTTGGGGAGGGTCTTAAATAGTCAGAAAAGGCTGGCAAAAGAGATAATTAATCCACACATGTGAAGCTCATTGTTCTTTGTGCCTGAACTACTTCTTAATACTTTAGGGGGACCAAACAGAATGCTGGTGGTTTGAGGGGTTGAATAATAATCGACCCACACTTTTATGTTTAAAATTTATTAAAATTCAACTGAGCAACATAACTTTTTGGTTTGTAAGATTTATGCTTCTGTTAATAAATCCTACTCTCGTTTGCAGTTTGAAGGCTCTAACTTATTTGCATCTTATCAAACCACCTAAATCTGCAGGGGGTTGAATACTACTTGTAGGCACAGTATATATGTATATGTATATATATATATGTATATATTGTATATATATATATATATATATATACATATGGCAGCGATGTAGACCTTTGGCAGACTCACTGCTTCTATGATAGCCAATCGGCACCCATAATTGTATCACTGGGGTAACGGTTGGAGCCGATACACAAAGGCACGGGCAATTGTGCCAATTAAGTACCGCTGTCGGTGTTAGACAGTGGCATTTGAAAGGTTAAACAACAATGATTAGAGCGAGCTCTGATCACAGCTATTATAGGCAGATGCCAGCTGTATAACCCAGGATGTTTCTGCTGGGTGTCTGTGCCCACTGCATAGATTCAGCAGAACGTGTAGAGAATAGGAAAAGGGTTTTACCATCCGCACTGCCGTCTCAAACAAATAATTCCAGATAAACCAGATGAACAAAATGCAACAGGAAAAGTAGGAATAACAACTTGCCCTTGTTCATTACTACTCTGCACTTGTTGGAGACTTTCTAGAAACAGAGACATTAATACGGCACAGCCATAGAACAAGGCGGAGTGTGTCCTCTACTTTGGCTGCCACTAGCGGAAAACTGAGCTGTCCAGTGCATTATGCCTACTACATGGACCTAGAGGGTCTCCAACAGGCGAAGAGTCGTGATGAACAAGGGCATGTTGCTGTTCTTTCTCCTTTCCCTGTTGCATTTTGATTTGATCTGGATTATCTGGAATTATTCCTTTGAGACGGCAGATTTTAAAACTCTTTTCCTATTTTCTACATTTTCTGCTGATTCCACGTGGGTCTGCTGCAGCCATTTGAAGCTTTTACAGTGGTTGTGACTGTCACAACCCTTGAATGTGAGCCTCTCCGAGTGTCTTTTCACTGCTTAATTGTAAGGGAGGATAAGGCCCCATTTGCGCTTGTTGTCTTTCCACTTTTTTATTCATACCGCTCCATATATTGGGATCTGAAATAAGACTTAAGACTACTATAATATCCTAAGTCAGGAAGGAGTTAACAAGCCTTACAACATGACCAAGAGTATTAGCCAAGCCAGAAATGTACAGATATCTGTTGTATGTATTCGCCACTCTTCAGTGCAGCAGTGCAGAACGAGCATGTTTGCCTGATTGTTTTAGAAACTCCCAAAGACGTTAAGAGAGAGGTGAGCATAATACGGCAAGCATCCATACACAGCTGGCAAGAAAAGGCACCATTTTGGAGGCAGGTGTGGGTCCCAAAGATGGTGCTACCTATTGAATATATCAACCCTATAAGCCAATGACTGAAGCTGAAAAACTCTCTGGTAAGAAGGGTGCTTTCACATGACGTTCTGTTGCACATTCAGTGCTCCCATCGGGGCTTATGCTCTAAAACAGGCTTCAGACATATGCACTGACAAGGCCATTGACTTTAATGGTGTAGGCAGAGTCAACGTGAAAATGACACAGTCACATGGTGCACAGGCCCCGGAAGTACCTTTACCGACAACCCACAGGTCCTGCTGATGCCCGGGAGGAAGACTTCACTGGAGCTCACCGTGGGATCGCGGGCAGGGTACAAAAGTGTGTGTCTGTCTGTGTCACCCGAAAACGGAGCAAAAAAGGAGAACAAATGGATGATATCACCGGGGCTCATTGTGGGATCGCGGGAGGGTAAGTAATTAGATGTTAATGGTGCAGAAAGTGCAACAGAAAAACCGCAATAGCTGATGTTCTTTATTTTCCGGATGCGCTTTCTGCACCACTGATGCAGTAGTCAAAAACACTGAAGTCTGCACAGCAAACTGAAAATCCCATTCACTTTACTGGCAGATGCACGGAGTGATCCGTTTTTGGTGCAGTTTAAAAAAAAAACAAAAAACGCAGCATCAAAAACGGATCACAAACGTCCAGTGTGAACATAGCCTTAGAGAAGGAGACATTTTGCAGGGGAGTCTCTTGTTTTAGCAGGGGAGAAGACATTTTGTTTGTAATCTGCCAAGTAAATATGTTTTTCTTTTTCTCTATGGCTCCTATGTCTTTCCTGTTTTCTGGACTCTCTAGAGTCAATGCACCACATGACACCACATTGCCAGGAAACAGGTAAAGTGAGTGCACCCTAGAGTCACCAACTGTATTTTCTTTTATTCGATTTTCTTCTTTTTGTCGCTGCCATGGTGGCGTGGTAACAATCGCACACCATATAGTCTATGGTAAGTGACACAATGAATACACCCCAGACCAGCAAAAACCTGCCGTACATGCAGGGTGCACCCACAACTGACGGAAAATTACATCAGGAACAGCAGGCTAAAAAATTGCTAATCCTGCACTGTATGAGAAGTATTATTTATAGGACTCGGATTATGGAACCACATCTCTTACTTTGGCAGATCTTTAATTGTCTTCCCAAAATCAGGGTCCGGCTTGTGTCCCTCGTCTTTCACCTGATGAGCCTCCGACACTCTCATGACCACATAGCGCTGAGAACCTGAAAGAAGCCACGTTATACAGTGAGAACAATGGAGCATTGTCAATGTTGGCTTGCCAACCTGACTTTTTATTTTTTCTAAACGGTTTATCAAACAATATTTTTTACGGACCCATTCGAAAGCTATAAAATCCATATAATTATAAGCGATCCAAGTCTACAGCCCGTAATTCAGATCAGAAGACATCAGCTGAAGTCACTGGAAACTGTAAAGTGATGATAATTACTGTCAAAATAATCTCTAAAAATGTCTTCAGTTTAAAAGAAAATCACAGGTGCAATTTATTTACCGACAAGGTGAAAGAGTGCCTTATTTGTATGGACTAAACAAGAAAAATTGCATATCTTAGTATTTCAGAGTGCAGATGTCTTTTTGTTGCAATGTGTCATGGTCCGCATTACATTATGGAGTGCCGCAGTTGTGTCTTGTTTAGATTAAGGGGTCATACCTTCTGGCATGCACCCTTCCCCCATTAGCCTTAGGTGTTATTGTTCTCTGTTAGTCAGTACCTACTCCCCCATTTTAAAGGAGGTTGCTAAATCCAAAGAGAGGTTGTGAATGAGGCTAAGAACCCAGTACAAAGACACTCCTTGATGTGGCTACTGGGCGGATATAGATATGGCCATCTTTTATATGATAAGTGGCTCATTCTTTTCATATATCTCCTTTGCTATAATGTTATCCTATGATCTTTTATATTCAAAATTGCAAGTCTCAGTATTTGAGAGTGCAGCTTTTTTGGTACAAAATGTAGTGTTCAGCATTGCACCTGTACACAGTACTTGATGGAGTGCCGCAGTTTTTCTTGTTTAGATTAAAAGGTCATACCTTCTGCCGGTGCACCCTTCCCCCATTAGCCTTAAGTGTTATTGTTCTCTGTTAGCCGGTTCCTGCTCACCCATTCTAAAGGAGGATGCTAAATTCAATGAGAGGCTGTGACTTTTATATTCAAGATTGCATGTCTTTGAGAGTGCAGCTGTCTTTTTGTTACAATGTGTTGTGATCAGCATTGCACCTGTACACATAACATGATGGAGTGCCAGAGTTTTTTCTTGTTTAGATTATGGGGTTACACCTTCTGCCGTGCACCGTTCCCCCACTAGTCTTAGGTGTTATTGTTCTGTTAGCAGGTTCCTACTCGCCCACTCTAAAGGAGATTGCTAAATTCAAAGAGAGACCCATGAAAGGAGACACCCCTCGACATGGCTACTGGGCAATTATGGATATGGCCATCTTTCTATGATAAGTGTCTAATTTTTTCATATATCTTTTTAACTATAATGCTACATTCTTTTAGAGTTTCAGAATACAGCTGTATTTTTGTTACAATTATTGTTATGGACTGTCCTGGAATTTCTGAACTTTTAGCAACCCAGTGTATCGTGTAAGGGGGTTCATGTTTGACAAAAATTCTCAGAAATATTTGTCCTGCTGAACTAAGAATTAAAGGGGAACTACAACTAATAGCCACCGGTGTATTCGATGTGCTGACCCCGCCATTACCGAGAATTAATAGTAAATGAGCACAAACTACTTTTTTTGCCACAATTCTTCAACGATCATGTTCCAGAACCTGAGACAGGGAACTTCCAATAAGTGCTGGGTAGTAATCAGCAGGCTGAAGGGTTTGTACATTTTTGCAATCTATACTCTTTATTGCTCCAGTGCATTTAAATAATAAAAAAGTGAGACTACCTTGCAAATATTCTTGTTTAAAAATACCTTCTACTGTTTTATGTATGTATGCAGCTCCTATGCAGAACTATGTTTTTCTAGATAAACAGATTACTATTGCATAAGTGTACATGGGGTCTCTCCCATTGTGTATGAACCGAGATGGAGCACACTGAGGTTATTTAGTATAGAAAGCCACTTATATGCTCTTAGAGATTAAGGTGCGATCCTAAACTACAGTAATAACACTGGATCCAGCACTCCCAAACCATTACTAGACAAAATGGCAGCTTGTCGGGGTCTGTGAACATCCCCTTTAAAAGTTTCAAGAGTAGACAGACAACAGATATAATTCTTCTATACACAGATATTATATATAGATATATGACATCAACTTCCCGTAATCAGTCACATGATCCCTATATGTTATCTATCCAGGGAGGAGACGGACAGATAAAGCCTTAATGAAACCACTGACGCTGACTGCAACTATCTTATCTATGTCCAGTGATAATAACTGTACCTGGCAGCTGCTGCGGATATCCTAGTATGGGGAAGGAGATGAGGAACGCAGCTGCTCCAGCACCAAGAAAGCCGACCCACCAGGCCCCGACCCACAAAGGACTCTCCGGTGTCAGATCCGTGCTGTAATAAAGTAATCAGTGGTGAAGAAATATACCAATGAACTGCAGTAATGGAAATAGACATATAAAGGTATTGCATCAACAGTGTCCATGGCACAGTACAATAATTTATTACAAAGTTCCTGCTTGGTGGAGATGGTTCGGGGGCTATCTATGCATTGCACCTACTGTAAAATTTGGTGAAGACGCATAATATTCTGGGGCTGCTAGCCCAGGAAAGGGCAAACGTATAAGAGAAAGACATTTCAGCCATTTTACATTTCTACATTGTAATGCCCCGGAGTCTGTCCCAGCACTGTGCCCCTCCTACATTGAGTGAATGCCCCCAAAAACATGGTGGAGGTGAGGTTGGTCTGAAGAAACTCGATGTGTCCTAAACCCCAATCAATCATGGATATGAAGCCAGACTTTCCTGTATGGCATCAGTAGCTGTCCTCACAAATGCTCTTCTGCCTGATACTCTGAAATCTCCCCAAAAGATGGCTCCCTACTCCATACGAACACGCATGGTTCTGGAAGCTCATATAGGTCTAATGGTCAAGTGTCTATATACATTCGGTCATTTAAAGATATAGAGAAAACTTATGTATTTGTAGGGAAATGGATGTCCACAGCAGGTAATGGACATATGCTAGAGGTCATAACCTGTGCTTATGCTGAACAGAAGCTCAGAAAAATTATGTGGGGGGGAAGAGTCTTCCTGAATACACACAGAGGTTGAAATTCCTCACACCTCTGATGGCTTCAAATTAAGGAACAAATGGTCACTGCTGACAGTGTCTTACATTTCATATTTGCTGTGGGAAGGGAAGTGTTGTAAAACAAAGGGCATTTGAAATCAATTGCTAAATTAGCCATGTTCCAGTCACAGACATGGGACTAGAATATAAAAGGTAAAGGCTGTCCTCGAAATTTGACCTCAAGATTAAGCCTATAAAAAGACTACACAGACAAAGAAAGATTATTCACAGCTGGGAGATCAGACAACGCTGATTATGATTCATATTTCATTTCTCCTCCTCCCAAAGATGCAGACAACAACATTAGACTGGAAAGTTTAGGTATCTCTGAAAATTTCTCCTTTTATCTTATAACTGTTTGTATATCTGTATTTCCTTTTTATTTTTATTTCTTTTTATTGGAAGTACTGTAACCTTTTTATGACCCTTGTATGTTCTGAAGAATCCATAGCCTTATAGATAGTGTGTGATCTGATTGCCAGACAGTAGAATATTTACGGGACTCATCACCCTGTGTGTTTGATGAGTTGTGGCAGCGTATTGTGTAGCTGAGATGTCTGGACTGTGCTGGGGAGTGATTTATGCTCACTTTTCAGCCTTGTACAGAGGTTGAGTGTTGGACTGCGTAAGAAGAGAGAAATAAAACCCTTGCAGGCGCACACCAAGTCATGTGCTGAGAAGAGGGTACGGGACAAAAGGGGTTATTCACTCCTCCGAAAAACCCTCTCAATCCTTATATTCCCCCCACAGTAAAATAATAACATTTATGCATACACCTGGTACCAGCTCTGTTCTGGTTGTAAAGTAGCGAGCCGGAGGACTCGTTTGCTGCGTAATGACGCCAACACATGTGTATAATTTTTCCAAATGTCTACCTGTTTATTTCTCACCAGCATCAATAACCGCTAGTACATTTAACATTTAACACAAACACGTCACATAATACATTACAGTACATAGAATATTGCACATTATACATTTACGGTAACCCGGGACCTGTAACCACGGCTCTTTCCCCATTGGAGCTCTATCAACCGCTCCCGTGGTGATCACGGCCTCCGGCCTATGTATACATTTACAATACATTTATAATAAACACATTAGTTACATATCAACAATGACCCCTCTGGGTTCAGAACAGGGATTGAGCAACCTGAGTACCAGGTATGTCATGTATCCCCAAGGGCTCCTTCCTGGACGCATCTCAACCTACGTCCCGGTCAGAGTCCACCTGTTTCAACCATGGTGTCCCCACTCTAGGAGCCCTTTTTAACCCCTGCTTCTGACCTTCGCTACATACGCCACAACGGGCCCTGTGGGTCCCAATGGCGGTACCAGCCGCCCGGCTTTAGTTACCCAGCACGATGACTCCATAGTTACCCAGTAGTCAGGATTCCTGCCTGACCGGGACCTTACACACCACATGTGATCCATCCTACAATATTCATGGACCACATGCATCCTTACATCCGCTCACAGCCCATCATAATACATCCATGGACTGTGGCTCCTCCATGACAATAACAGGGACCTGGTCAACCATAGAATCCGGGCTAACCACGCGTCACCATGGCCTACTCACCACGGTACGGGCCACCAGTCGCCACCAAACCTCCATCTCATGGCAGGTCTCCAGGTCGACGACTGTACCCTGCGTCTGAGTAGTACCCTTCCGGATCAGCCGTGGTTACCCTTCTAGGAGCCTTTGTGACCCCTGTGTCTGGCCACAGGCACACCAACACCATTAGAGGCCGTGGTTGAGGGACAGGTACCCGCTGCAAGCAGCAGGGCAAGCCTCCCTCTCGTCCCACAGGGACAGAACGCCTCCAGCTCATCCTCCACACTAGCTGGGTCACGCTCTCCTCACAACATTATACATGGCTCTTACACATAGGCCATCATCTCTCATTCAGGGCACTTTTACCTAAGCCCTCACATACATCTACGGGTCCTTTACCGACTGCCTAGTTGGACCCAATGGTGGTTATGCCCGCCTGGCATGATACACACGCAGCTCACTTCATTACATCGGAACTGCTGTCTTACCGGGCACGGATCCGGGTCTCGCTACCTGAGGTAACGGGTTGGCCAAGCCTCCCCATGGGCTCCTTCCTGGACTGTGTTTCACCCCATGTCCAGTCCGGCGTCCACCAGGTCAGCCACGGCTTCCCCACTCCAGGTGCTGTAACAACCCCGGTCCTGGCTAACGGCATGGAGCTAGCATGCTCCCTTCACCATCTCTCAGCATGGCAGTATGGACTATCACTCAGTCCCTCACACAGACTGGATCTGCACTTCTCTCTGGTCTGAGCTCATCTCCTCTGAATGAATGAATCTCATCTGATCTCTCACTCAGCTGGCAGGCTCTTATCGTGCCTTCCACACCCACATGGACACACCCCCTTAGCTGCTAGTAATCAGCCTCCCAGTTCCTATACAGATGCTCATCTTTATGCCTGATCTCTACAGCTTTCACACAGCTTATTTTAACTCCCTGTGTTCTGGGTTGGTTCACACAGTACACCCAATGCTCTAAGCCGCTCATTGATCTCAAGAGCCATTCACTGCCGCTCATTAGGCTCATGAATCCTTCATACACTGACATACAGGTGCCGGACATGATTATACAACACACCTACGGTACAACCTGGCTCATGTGCACAGGATCCTATACTGATCCTGCATGTGATGCGCCCCGGCCATGGGGACATGCCGGCGGTGCCTCACATGGTATTGTCACCACTGGCTCTGGTGGCACACATAAGGATTGAGAAAGATTGCCCGAGTGGTGGACAACCCCTTTAGGCTTTGTGCCCATGCTGCGCATTTGGTGCCTGACATTTTCTGAACTAAATATGCATCTTCTGGCAGAAATACGCACCCAAAATCGTGACGCGGTATTTGAAACGTGTTTGGTGCATTTTTTTTTCCTTGCGTATTTAATAATGAATTCAGTGTCTGAAAAGGCTGAAAACGCTGTAACAAATGGATCAATAATCGACATGCTGCCTATTCCTCTGAAATCCAAAATCGCCACCAAGTACGCAAGGAAAAAAAATGCAGCGTTGGCAGAGCATTTCTGGACTCTCATAGACTTTGCTGACTTCAGAATACACATGCAGATTTTTAGAAATACACATAAAAAAATGCACCAAATACGCAAGGATGAGAGCTGGCACCAATTCATCAAGTCCAGCATTTTCGTGTCAGTCTTGAAGAGATGGTAGGGTGGAGTATGAGGCACCTGGTTCTTTAAAGAGGACCTGTCACCCCCCTGGTGCTTGGCAAACTAAATGCAGCACTGAATGCAACATGTCTGCAGCATTCAGAGAAGGGGTCCCCCATGTCTCTAGCCCCCCTGTAAGCTTTAAAAAGACATTAGAAACCTTACAGTGAAGAGGTTGTCTGGGTGGGATCTTATTAAGAGATCCCGGCTGCTTGCACAATCCTCCCTGCCTTCTGCTTGTGTATTCTGCCCCTTCTATGTGTCTGCCGCCTCCTCCTCTTCTTCTGGATCTGCCCTCCTCTTCTGCTCCTGACGTCACAAGGAGCCGGAGCAGAAGAGGAGGGAAGACTTAGCAGAACAGGAGGCGGCAGCAGACACATAAAGGGCCGGAACACACAAGCAGAAGACAGGGAGGATGGTGCAAGCAGCCGGGACCTCTTAATAAGATCCCACCAAGACAACCTCTTAACTGTAAGGTTTCTAATGTCTTTTTTAAAGCTTACAGTGGGGCTAGAGCCATGGGGGACCCCTTCCCTGAATGAGGCAGACATGCTGCATTTAGTGCTGCATTTAGTTTGCCATGCACCAGGGGTGACAGGTCCTCTTTAAGAGGCAAACTCTTCTTAATGAATTTAGTGGGGTATGAAGCGGCAACTCCGCTTTGTGTCTCACTATAAATCTTAATACAGTCGATAACTGGAGTAAGATATCTGGCATACAGAACGCTGATAATCGTCATGAATGTGATGAGCAGGAATCACCGAGTCCTGTTATGCCCCCGGCACAGCTCTGCTCACTGTCCGAGATGGATAAAAATGTAAAAACGCTAACATTTTAGTGCAGCTTTCCATTCCACAAACATCTGGTGTAAACGCTTTGCTGAACATGGAAAAAAGTTCATTTGCAAATCCTATACAACAATGAGCCATAACATTACAACCACCTGCTTAATATTGTAGGTTCTCTTATGGTCACCACAAACTAAAACAGGTGTCCCGTGGATGCATCAGTGATCCTTGGCTGCCCAGTACTGTCTATTCCTTGGACTATTTTTGGTACTATCCACTAGACATTGTGAACACCCTACAAGACCTGTCATGTGGAAGATGATCTGACCAGCCATCTAGACATCACAGTTTGGTTATTATGGCTGAGATCCTTCTCCTTGCCGGATGACTTCTCTGCTGTTCAGATCCTTATGGTATCCATTTTTTGTCTCACAACCCAACAACTAAGAACTGACCGTTCTCTTTCTGCCCATTATATCCCACCCCAGACAGGCACCACCATCACCAGATAATCAGCTGTATATTATGGCTGGTCGGTGTTCTTGCCCTTTACATAACACATTACCCCTTTACATATACAGATGGCCATCATGTCAAATCTGTCAGATGAGATAATAAAGGCCTCAAAAACACAGGAGATACTCCGATCTGTAAAATCAGCTTCAATGTGAAATGAAAGCTACAAGACCCGAGTTATTGAGTTACTTACGGACTGCTGAATTCTGTGTACATATTCAGAAAAAATCCTCCCAGCAGGTATCCTACCGCTGGTCCAACTATGGCCGCTGTGTAAAATATACCTAAAAGTGGAAAGGAGGTGACAGGACAGAATATAATCACAGTCATACATGGTCCAGTATACACAATACTTAAAAATACACAACATGGGCAAAACGTTTTTGAGCCCCATTCTGCCTAGTAGGTCTGGCCATTTCATCTACACCAGAGTTCCCCAACTCCAGTCCTCAAAGCCACCAACAGTGCATGTTTTCAGGATTTCCTTAGCATTTGACAGTTGGAATCTTAACCTGTAAAGGAGATTAAATTACCAACTATCAAATGCTAAGGAAATACTGAAAACATGCACTGTTGGTAGCTTTCGAGGACTGGAGTTGGGGAACTCTGATCTACACCAACGACAAACAGGTGCTGCACTGACACATTGTAACAAATTATCAGGACAGGGGAGATTTGTGCTGCTGATGTGCGTAGTTTACGAGGATTGTCAAGACTGGTTACAATGTAGCAAACCCTCACCTGTGAGAGGCATTGGTTCAGTAAACATCTGACCCTCCACTGGCAGTAAGCAGAGATTTTAAAAATGGTGAAGATTTTAAGCACAAAACTGTATTAGAAAGTTGCATTATACGATAATCTCCAGGAATACGGCCCCTGCAGCTGCTGTACATAGAGAGATTCCGGCTCGTGTCGGGTCAGTCATGTTTGTAGCCTCAGTCTCATGATTATAATGTACAACGCGTTTCACACAAAGCATTGGTCCCCACAGCTACATGTCTCAGATATAGATCTGTCATCCTCAGCTGGATCACATAGTAAGAACAACCACTATGACTGTTCCAGCGCTGCTCCGGTATTTACTATGTCATTCAGCTGCTTGCTGTGTATCACGTCTGGCAATGATGAGTCACATGGAAAGTTCTGTGGTTGAAAACCAGTTACAATATGAGATCAAAAGACAAGGAGAAACAAATGTCAGAAACTCTGTAAATGATTGCAATGGTTTTACTTCATGCTTTATGCTGTACTCACATCCAGAGCTGCATGCAGAATTCTGCTGGCTTCCTGATATAAGAGAGATGCTCAGTGGCGTAACTTGCAGCTCATGGACAAAAGGTCTAACGGGGCCCTCAATTATTGCAAATCTTTAATAGCAATAGTCTTTTTCTATCTATATCTATAGGTCAAAGGGACTTTTGGGGCCAACTAGACTCCAGGGCCCAGGTGCAATTGCAACCCCTGCACCTATTGTAGTTAACCCCTTCACCCCAGGGCGATTTTCCATTTTTCAGTTTTTCCTCCCCTTCTTCCAAAAGCCAGAACTTTATTATATTTTTGTCAATATTAACATATGAGGGCTTGTTTTACTTTTGAATGACATAATTTATTTTATCATTTAGTGTACTCCTCCATCAGAGCCCCTTCACCAGCGATAAACAGCACCCTGAGCCTCTTTCTGGCGCGCTTCTCGCAGCCCCTCCACCCTCGTACAGCAGGGATGCTGAGTGCCTCTTCCCGCAAGCGGGAACCGTCGCACAGGGTCATAGACTTCTTCCCTCCGGAGCGGCCCTCTGCCCTGCCTCCCAAGATGGCGCCTGACGCGGCCTCTGTGTCTCGCACTCCCCACACCTCCCGCAGCCCGAGGGATCGTGAGCATGGCAGCGAAGAGGAGGACCTGGCGCCGATCACGCAGCGGTTCCTGAGGGGCCTCCTGGACTCCCTACGCAGATCTCTCCAGGAGGACATGAAGGGCCTAATAGGTGAGCTGAGGGAGGACATGGTGGCGTTAGGGGAGCATACCCGACAGCTGGAGCACAAAATGGCGGAGTACGCCTCCGCACACAATGAGTTAACAGACAGCTATCAGTCTGCTGACACTGACATTAGGGCCACGCAGGCCTCCATCTGGGACTTGGAGGATAAGCTGAGACGGGGCAATTTCAAGCTTAGAGGCATGGCAGAGACGGAGGGGGAGGAGAACGTTAAAGAGTCCATCCTGTCGTCCTATGCACCATTCTGCCTGATGTTTCCCCCTCTGAGCTGGCGATTGAGAAGGCTTATCGCCTCCCTAAACCCCCCACATCAGTTGGGATCTCCCCAGGGACACCGTGGTCTGTTTGGCCTTCCCCAGGCCGAGAGACCTGATCCTTCAGACGCTATGAAGGAACCCCATTGCCGAAGGGATTTATAAAGACTGGAAGGTCTTCCCGGATCTTTTTCCTGGAACTTTAGTAAGACGCTGGGGCTTTGCCCACAACTGCCGAGTGTTTCGTGATAGGGGCTTGCAATATGCTTGGGGTTCCCCCGTGAACTTTTGCCTCTCCTTCCAAGCTCAAAGCGGCACTTACATGACGAAGTCCGGCTCTCCCTCTTCCAGCCCCAAGTCCCGTAACGACTCTGGAAGATCCCATAGAGGACAGGAGAAGCGTACCTGATTTCTTAGCCTGGTCTGAGGGCTCTGTTGGACTTGAGGTCCTAATTGTTTGGACTACGTTGGAAGACTAGTGGTCCGTGTGTTGTGAGCATTCGGCTTTTATTCCACCTTAGGCCGTCCCCCTTGCATCGCCTTGCTTGTTTGGGGCACTGGGGGTTTTATTTGCTCACTTTACCCACGTTTCTCAGGCTGTCGCCTGAGTAACCGTTGTTTACATACGTGTTCTTGTTATACTTGTTTGTTTTATACCCTTTTTTTTCCACTTTTCCTCCCTGATCCTCTCCCGGTGTACCCATTCCCCCCCCCCATCCCATTTTTCCACCTCGCCTGTCTTCTCTTTTTCTCTTTCTTCTCTCTTCTCCCAGCTGATTCCCCTCTGGGTGGGGCCATGTCGCTAGGTACCATCATGAGCTTTAAAATGGTCTTGTGGTGCCCCTATGGCTAGGTGCCACAGGGAGGTACTGCATCCCAAATGGAAGGTGTAGTGCTTCCGTAGCTAAGGGTTAGGGATTGTACTTATGGAGTCTGAATCAGCACCCAACACTAGGCCACCTTAGAATAGGGGGGAACTACCGTAAATACAGTAATTCCAGGGGGTGGAGCCTAGGTCAGAGTGGGAAAACCAGGAAGTAGAGAGAGTTGAAGAGAGACAGTTCTGGGAAGGCAGTCAGCTAGGACCCGCCTGACAGCTGTGTGTCAGGAGGATCGTCCCATCTTCAGGATGGTGACCCAGGACAGAAAGGGACGAACCAGCACCAGTTGGAGCCGGCTGGTTTAGTCTGGGGAAACACCGGCAACACGGAAGCCGAGCGCAGTCAGTGGTTCATCCCTGCCCATAAACCAATGAGCTACGGGCCCTTAATCACCGGGTAGCCGTGGGCGCCACAATACGGTACCTCACTTCTCAGGCCCACAATCGGTCCAAGACTACGAGGGTAACGGTCCGGATTCCGGTGGCGGGAGTGCATTCCTGCTGTTCCCATCCGTACCGGTCAAGGATAACCCATGCCTCACCGTACAAGACCAGGGGACTGGCAAGAGAGCTCTGCAAAGGTGGTGAAAGACAGAGAGAAAGGTAGAATTGAGACCCCGAAAGATAATAGAGGAAGGAACATCTTCAGACTCCATAGGGGCTCTCTGAACCTGCAGCTACATGCCCGTTCTTCCAGACCGTACCATGTATCTTTTAACATCTGCCGGTACCAGTAAAGTGAAGTTGGAGTTGAATCGGTGTCTGTTTCCCATCCTGCCGGTGCCTGGAGGGCCTCAGCATCCTCAGAGGGGTAAGAACAACTACTCCCCTCATCCCTCATCGCTGCCCTGAGGTACAGCTCCACCTGTGGGGAGCTGTACTACACTAAGCTGCATCCCATCACCTCAGTGGCCTGCCTTCAGCACTGGTACCAACATTACCAGGGTCCACAGGTGGCGTCACGGGCTATTAATCCTTGTAAATATCTCCCCCACCAAACAAATGACAGCTAGGGCACGGAATCGGGAACCCGACCACCCTGTGATCCCCCATCCAAGAAGCCATCAGTCCCAGTGTCCGAGTACCCCTCTCCCTGTGCTCATCAGTCTCCCTGAATGTCAGGGGATTAAGCTCTCCGGCCAAGAGGTCCTTTTTGTGGAGAGAAGTGCAACACTCGCACGCTAACATAGTATGTGTACAGGAGTCGCACTTGCTGGCAGGGAACAACTCTAGGCTCCACCACCCTAGGTTCCCACATATTTATTTCTCTAATAACACAGAAAAGAAAGCCGGGGTCTGTATAATGGTGGGTACTTCAGTACAGGTTTTCTTGAAACGGGTGATCTCTGACCCAGCAGGGAGATATGTTATGCTTATCTTGCGACATCTCAGTTGTGACTTACACCATAACCAGCGTGTATGCCCCTAATATTGGACAATTAAAATTCTTTCGTTCGCTGTTTGGGAAACTGAAGGCCGAGGCCGAAGGTCGCCTGATTGTATGTGGGGACGTTAATACTGTGATGGAGACTCGCCTGGACTCTTCCACACCGTCCATGCGCACAAGGGGGGGATCTTCTCCCCCTGTTCAGGGAGTTCCATCTCCATGACTTCTGGCGCTATCTGCATGCGGGTGAGAGGGACTATTCCTTTTCTCCAATTCCCATGGATCGTACTCCAGGATAGATTTCTTCCTGGTGGACGACCTCTCCCTAGTAGACTGTATTAAGGCAGATGTAGGCTTAATAACCTGGTCAGACCACGCGCCGACGACCTTTCGAGATTGCACTGGGATGGGTGGAGGTGGGTCCAGGAGATGGCGGCTTAGTCCTGGCCTCCTAATGGACCAACAGCTTTCTGAGGGTATTGCATCCGACATCCAGTCATTTTTTTACACCAATGATAATGGAGAAGTCACGGATGGCACCCTTTGGGCTTCCTACAAGGCAGTTCTGCGGGGGCTCCTCCTTCAGAGGGTTTCCCAGTGGAAGAAGCAAGAGATTCCCAGAGACGAGTGTGGATCGCTCAGATCCAACAGTTGGAGTCTGCCAACAAGGCTAATCCCTCTCCGGGCTTGCTCTTGCAGATTCTGGCCATCCGTACACAACTGCGTTCCCTCCTTTTGCACCAATATGAGGTGGGGCTGCGCAGACTCAAGACCCGTTTTTAAGCTGCAGGGGATAAAGCAGGCAAACTCTTAGCCAAATGTTTAAAGAAACAAGCGTTACAATCCATGATTGCCTCTATGAGGGACTCAAACGGGAAAATTGGGAAGGACCCAAGGCAGATTGTGGAGGTCTTCACCTACCATTACACTGAACTTTACAACCTCAAAAATTACATCAATACCCCTCAGCCAGTTGATGTTGCAATCCGAAAATTCTTGTCAGATCTGGATCTTCCCTCGGTTCCCCAGGACGTGCTGGATACATTGAACCAGCCTTTTACTCTTGTGGAGATCCGTAGAGTAATAGTCTCACTAAAGGCCAACTCGGCTCCTGGCCCAGATGGTTTCATAAACGAATACTATAAGGCGTACAGTTGCATCTTGGCCCCTTTCCTCCTCAGGCTGTTCGGCAGTTGGCGATCGACGGGCTCTATCCCGGCTGAGGCGTTGGATGCTACAGTCATGAGTATCCCAAAGCCCGGCAAAAACCCGGAATTTCCGGAGAGCTATCATCTGATCTTCCAGTTGAACACCGATTTAAAAATTTATTCCAAATGAATTACATCCAGACTGACGCCAGTGATTCCTCTCCTAGTCGACCCAGATCAGGTGAGGTTCGTGGCTCACCGTCAGGCCAGAGATGGAACTAGAAGAATGTTGAACCTCATTGAATTGGCAGAGAGGCGGCACCTGTGTATTCCTGAACGCAGAAAAAGCGCTTGACAAGGTGCACTGGGGCTACTTCAGGGTGGTCCTGAGTAGGTTCGGTTTTGCCGGGCCTATCTTGTCAAGATTCTAGGCCTATACTCGAACCCCTGGCCAGGGTCTTTTTGTCGGGGTTCCTCTCTGAGCCTTTTTGTATTACCAACGGGACCAGACAGGGCTGCCCCTTGTCCCCCCTGGTTTTTGCCTTAGTAATAGAGCCGCTTGCTGCCTTCATCCAGTCTGACTCGCCCATCACAGGCATTCAAGTTTGAGGGAAGAAACATGTGGTGGGTCTTTATGCCGATGACATCATTGTCTCTTACACCCTCCCGTCCACCTCACTTCCGAGAGTCCTGGCCTCGCTGAATGTTTTCTCTCAAATTACGTACTATATACTTACAGTAATGCAAATAAATCTTTGGTTTTCCCAATACATGTTTCCCAGGAGGTCACAGACCGCCTTTCACGTGCCCTCCCCTTCCGCTGGTCACCGGAGGGAATCCTGTATTTCGGGATCACTCTTTGCTCCTCCTCTGTGGTGGCTAGGTGTAATGCCGATTCTCTTCTGGGGGCTTTGCGGAAGGCGACGGAAACACAGTCTCTCTTTCCCCTCTCGTGGATGGCGAGAGTGCAGGCCTTCAGAATGCTTTGGCTGCCCAGAATTCTATACCTTTTCAGATGTGTTCCTCTTTTCTTCCCTTCGAGACTGCTCTCCTAAATTCAAGCCCTCACTAAGATACATTTGGGTGTCTAGACACCCTAGAGTGCACAAAACAATCATGTACTTGAGGCTTGGGGGGGCCATGGGGGTCCCGGAAGTGACATCCTACTATAGGGCGGCGTTGCTCGAGGCGGCCAGGATTTGGTGGCATGATCGTGACACCCTGGGCTGGTCACAGATAGAGTCCCAGGTTGTACTTGGAAACTCCCTTCGCCGCCTTCTAGCAGCTGAGTCGCTGGCCCTGTTGGGATTATTCACAGCTTAGACACGATCAGGGCACTTCTACACGTCTGGAGGCGCGCCCCGGGAGAATGGACCAAACTGCCCACTGACCCAATCCCTCTCAATCCCTCTCACCGCACTCCAGCTCCATATCCCCTCGTTGAACTTGACAGCTTGGAGTGACCATGGTATAGAGTCGTTGGGTGACATAACCCTGAATAACCGAATTTTGTCACATGGAGAATTCGTTGCTAAATACCCTTCCCTCAAACACACCTTTTTCCAGCTGTGCCAGGTCTCCCACTTCCTCGCATCTAGGAAAGCCCGGCTCAGGTTGGGGCCTCCCAGGCCCTCTCCCCTGCGAATGTTCCTCCTGTCAGGTCTAGAGGTGACTAGGGGCCTATCATCAATATACAACGGACAAGTAGAGAACAACACAACCTCAAAACTCCCATACAGGGAGAAATGGGAGGGGGACCTGGGCATTCGTTGTACCCTTCGGGTGACTAAATGCATAAACCATATTGAACAACTTAAAAAAATCCACCTGAGGTGGTACACCCCCCAGCTAGAATTTCTAGATTTAACACGGAGACCTCGCCCCTGTGCTGGAGATTGTGTGGTCAGTGTGGTACATTGGCCCATGTTTGCTGGTTTTGCCCCAAGATCGCGCAGTTCTGGCTTCTGGTGTAGAGCCTCCTGGGGACCCTCACGGAAAGTAAAATTCCGCTCACCCCTCAGCTGGCTATTTTACAATAAGGCATCGAGGATTCCCCTCCCCCCCCCCCCGATTCCTCAGCACCTAATCACGTATGTCTTAACTGCAGCTAGACTCTGTACTGAAGCTGACTGGACGGCCGTCTCTCCCCCATCGATGGGAGATCTCACAAACAAACTTAACTCTATATTCACCATCGAGTACTTTTTGGCTCTGGACGCTCCAACTAGGCGATATGTGCTAGAGGCTTGGGCCTGCTGAGCATTTCATCCCCTGGCAATCCGAGTCACCATGAAGGATATGGCTGGCAGATGTGATCCCGCTCGCATGCACCTTCCATCTCTCCCCCACTTTTACTCTCATATTAGCTCCTCTTTCCCTCACCACTCACTTTTGGACCCTTCTTTCTCTATTATTATTGTCTTCTCTCTTCCTTCCCCCCTTCTTTTCCCTCACACCCCACTTACCCCCCAGGTCCGTCTACACTTGTATTTCCCTGCCTCATCTCTTCAGTTGATTCCCTTACTAATTGTTTTATTTGTCCCTGGTTTGAAAATTTTTCAATAAAAACTTATTGAAGACTAAAAATGGGAAAAAAATTCGAAGTGCAGTGAAATTGCAAAAAAATGTGCAATTACACAATTTTTGGGTTTTTTATTGACCATGTTCACTATATGGTAAAACTAAACTGTCAATATGATTCCCCTAGTCGGTAAGAGTTTGTAGGTACCAAACATGTATACTTTTACTTTTATCTAAGTGGTGAAAAAAAATGATAACCTGTTTTTCAATGCCCTGCATCGTGACAGCGCAATAAATAGCTGCGCATCAGCGTGGCTTTGTACCTCTTGGCGATCTGAGATGCTCAGTGCTAAGTGTATGTGTACCCGGCTTCAAAGACACTCACTGCCTATGACAAAGGCAAGGTATCCACAGCACCATGTGAAAGGTGGAACTCATTGAATTCCTAAGGTTGGAGGCGCAAGTCTTTTAGTCAGGGAGTTCCACCCGACTCAAACAGTAACAGAAAGTAAATATAAACAGCGCCTCACCAGCTGGTTAGCTTCAAAATTCGTGTTTAATCCGTCATCACAGCACGACGTTTCGGTCGCAAATGCCGAAACGTCGTGCTGTGATGACGGATTAAACACGAATTTTGAAGCTAACCAGCTGGTGAGGCGCTGTTTATATTTACTTTCACTCACTGCCTATGGTCGGATGTTGTTAGTACTTCCGGTCATACGCATTACTCACAAGCCAGGTGTATGTATCCCGGCTTCAGAGAGGAGTACTACACATGACCGGAAGTGCAGACGACTTCTGATCATGGGCAGTGAGTGTCTTTGAAGCTAGGATACATACACCTGGCTTCTGAGTAGTGCGTATGACAAAAAGTGCTGGCAACTTCCGATCACGGACAGTGAGCGTCTTTAAAGCTGGGTACACATACACCTGGTGATCTGAGACACTCAATGCTAAGAGGTACAAAGCCGCGCGCATGCGCAGCTACTTATTGCGCTGTCATGACGCTGGACATTGAAAAGCATGTTATCACGCCCCCAGGGGAGGGATAACATGCAAAGTGGGCTGACTAGACAGGGACTTAACGACCCTTTACTAGTCACTGCCATCATTAGCATCAATAAACGATCTTTAGAAATACTGTTAGGGAGGGATTCTAGATACTCACCCAGAACTGCTCGTGGTTCTGGATATCTGACAGGTTACCTTTAAAACTTACGGCTTTAAGATTACAGAGTTCCAACAAAAATCTTCGACTTTAAAGTGAACCTGTCACCCTCTTTGGGCATTATAAACTGTGAGCACCAGCTTACACATAATGTAATTGGGGTTCTAGTAACCCCTCTATGTGTCCAGATGTGCCCCTTATACCTGATAAAATAACTTTTATTCTGTCCAGCGCTGGCCTCCTATTGAGTCTGGGAGGCTGGTATATAGTCTTGGTGGATTATGTCCGCGCCGCCCCCCCGGCTGCAAAACCCGCCCTACATTTTTTAAAACTGCCGCCCCCATCTGTGACCAGCACTTGAGTGACAGCCGCACTCGCGCCAGTGCAGTGGAGTGGGTGTCCATGCTGCATTAAATATAGTGCTGATGTCTCGCGAGACTTCACAAATCTCGCAAGACGTCGGCACTATCTTCAATAGACCGCGGACACTCACTCCACTGGGCTGGTGCGAGTGCGGCTGTCACTCAAGTGCTGGTCACAGATGGGGGCGGCAGTTTTAAAAGTGCAGGGCGGGTTTTGCAGCCGGGGGGCGGTGCGGACATAATCCACCAGAACTATATACCAGCCTCCCGGACTCAATAGGAGGCCAGCGTGGACACATAAAAGTTGTTTTCACGGGTATGAGGGATCAGAACCCCATGTACATAATGTGTAACTTGGTGGGCACAGTTTAAAATGCCCAAAGGGGGTGACAGGTTCATTTTAAGTTCAAACCTAGGCAGTGACCTCTAGGGTCATTGTATCCACGGCCATGACAAAAATCAGCATTATAGAATTTAAGCAAGAGTAGCGGAGGAGGCATAACATAATTATAGAAAATTAAATGCATCCTGAAAAAAGCAAATCAAGGCAGCAAAGATTGAGACAGAGAGATTCAGTGGCAGAGAAAGTGAAAATAATCTCCAAAATTTTGTAAACTACATAAACAATGAGAAACTCAAAAATGATAGTGTTTGCTCCTCAAAAATAGTCTGGGTGAAATGATGGAAGAGGATGAGGGAGAGGCCAATCTGCTATACGTCTTCTTCTCAACAGAATTTACACAAGAAAATCCACAAGACAGACAACATGATCAGGGATGACTTCTCCATTAAATAGTTAACACTATTAACCTGCAGATATCGGGTAAATGTGCGGTTGATAGTGTTTGAAACCTGCCCGATGCATGCACATTGAACCCTGCTGTCGGGAGGAAACTAACTTCAATCTTCCCACCAGTGTTTGGGTTTAAGTCGCCGGGAAGGTGCAGGTTCAGTCACCAATCAGTGTATCAATAGCTGCGGATATAACCACCCCCGCACTGACTGACCGCAGGTTCTAATAATGAGCAGCTGTCGTCAGTGAGGGGCGTGGGTACAGGTGCCCCTCTTCATACACATAAGGATGACTGAATATGCACTGCCACCGCCCCTGTGACTGAAACCCAAATGCTGTTGAGAAGATTAAGGTGTAATCATAATCACAGACACTGATTCTTTAAGGTACGAGCCGTGACTAGGAACTCTCTACCACACGATGTCATAATGGTTGATTCAATACTAAAATTTAAGAAGAACCTGGATTCCTTTCTTTAAAAATATAACATTACAGGTTACATATACCAGATGTGATTGAGAGTCTGATTGCCGTATGTGGAGTCAGGAAGGAATTTTTTGCCCCAATATGGAGTTTAGTATTTGCCACATGGATTTTTGCTTTCCTCTGGTTGAACTTGATGGACCCAAGTCTACTTTGAACCTTAAAAAAACTATGAAATTATGTACCTTTTTCCCTACAGTCAGTCAGTGGTAAATTCTTAACTGCTCAAGTCAGTCCACCAATCTGTCTGCAGTGAGGGATCAGATTACACCTGTTGTCCATTAAATCTATGAAAAGGGAGGAAGATAGAGGCAAAAAGACACAAAAACGGGAACAGCTGAGGCTTTTAGTGACTAGAGGCTGCAGTGAGGGAAGCCATTAAATAATGCAAGGTAATGGCCAGAAATACTTGCTCCTCAAGCGCACACACGTCAGCTTATTATGACAAAGTAGGAAAGGACAAGTTACTCTTTACAGATAGGTCAATTCGTTTTAACACTCAATATACAAGTCCTTCACCATGAGCATGCAACCAATGAGGAGCAGGACGACAGGAAAGAATAATCCCTGTACTGGAACAAGAGGGCATTGTCACCTAGACTCTAATATACCGTACGTATCAGCAGCACAAATCTCTCCCCTGTCCTGATAGTTTACTACAATGTAATGGAACAAGAGGGAATTGTCACCTAGACACTAATATACCGTACGTATCAGCAGCACCAATCTCTCCCCTGTCCTAATAGTTTACTACAATGTATCAGTGACTGGTTACACCCTCAGCTGTGACACATATAGATCTGCCCAGGTATTCAACCTCTGGAGGTAAATAAGCATTATATTTACTTGCAATAAGCAGAGAAGGTAAAAACTGATAAAGAACTGAAGCACACGACGTGTTAGAAAGTTGCAGAACTTTTCATGATAGGGATCAACAGAAAGTCATCCACTAATAAAAAGTGGAGTTTTACTTACTCGCTTGGAAACATTCCTTTAAATTGCCCTCGGGTGATGCAACCCAATCTCCTGTGTGATGAGTGTACATAACATGTACATGGCTTATGGCATAGTACTGACATACATAAAATTCCAAAAGACGCAGCGCTGTAGGTCCTGTCGGACAAACATCTGCATATAGACACTACATGCTCCATACTCACCAATGTATACAGGGGAGTAGCTAGATTTCACATTCTCATCTAAGTAAGTGACCCCCAGCGTATAAAGCGGTGTGGCACCAATCCCATGAAGAAACTGTCCCAACATGAAGATGTATCTGTAGTTGGACAGGCTCGAGGCACTTTCTGAGACCTGGTAAGAGTGATTGGAGTAACATACCCCATTGTCCTCCGCAAGGTTCACAACATATACACTAGTGGTGAACTGTGGTAGTGCAAAAACCAAAGAACCAACGCCCATAACTAATACTCCCCAGCCTAACCACCGAGGTTTGTGGCCATTCCCCCCCAAGTAGCTGACAAATGTCAAACACAAGCAAGCGGCAATGTCATACGAGCTTGCAATCAATCCAGTATGGTAGCTGTGCAAGTGGAATCTCCGCTCTATGGAGGTGATGACTGTATTGATGAAACCGTTGACCACCATGCCTTGAAGAAAGGAGGCAGCGCACAGGAAGAAGAGAACTCCTTTGGATGTGTTAAACACCTGTAAAAAGGACGGTTTGAGGGCTCCCCAGCCACACAGATTTTCATTCTCCGATGGGATAAATTTGATCTCACAGGGGTCATCATCGTACAGCACTTTCTTTGTAGGGGTCTCTGTGTATAGCGGGTCAATATAGGAGTCTGGTGCAGTCTTTGACAACAGGGCGTCAACCTGGTCAGTGCTGTCGGGGGTGCCCAGGTCATAGTCGCTGATAGTACGTGATGCTTCAGTAAAACAGAGCAGCTCTTGCTTGGAATGGAAGGAACTTTCTGGAGATAGATGTTGGGGCATTTCACAATGAAGCAGCTAAGGAGAGACTTCTACTTTCACAGCAGGGAGAACGAGGTGTAAACTTCTGAGAAGGAAACGAAAAATGTCACCTGTAACAAAACAAATGACAGCAAATATTAGAATGTCATAGAAATGTGCACAAGAAGTAACCCACCAGGGCCCGCCCCAGGTCAAAGCTTAAAGGGAATGTCCAGCGCAAAGAATATTTTTCCAATGGCTCATACTGGTTTAAAAAAAAAAAGATCAAAGGAATATTCACCCTCATTGATCTCTCACAGTTGTTGATCTGACGCTACCTTCATCCTCACTTGTCTCTCTACTCCCTGCTGCCCTCCGCAATTCTCCAGGAATGTAAGGAACTGGCAGCTCAGCCAAGCACTGGCTACATTGGTGACTCTTGCCAGCCAGTGATTGGCTGATATGGAATTTATTGCTATTAAGTGGGTGCTGAGATAGAAATGAAAAAAAGAGACAAGCAGGGAACTGTATCAGATCAGGAGCTGCGGGGGAATCGGTGACAATAGATACAACATATCTCATTTTTTAGTTCACCAGTCTGAGTGAGCCCTCTGGGAACTAAACAGAACCGTGGGCATCATGTATCAGGAGCACACACACAGCTCTGCTACCTGCACAATACATGCACATAGAAACACACACAACTCTGCTACTTGCACACAACAAGCACCTACAAAAACACACAGCTCTACTACATGGACACTACATGTAAACAACACACACATCTCTACTACATGCACATACAGACACACAACTGTTACATGGACACTACGCACACTCAGCTCTGCTACATGCACAATACATGAACATACAAACACACACAGCTCTTCTACATGTACATACAAACACATAAGAGGGTCCCCTCTTTGCTTCCGCTCACAGTTGAGTGGGCCCCCTCACTTTTCCATGGTCCCGGCACTTGCCCGGGTGCTGATGCCAGCCCTGGATGTGGTAATACTAAAAATGTTTCTACTTTTATCTGTTAAACTTTTAAGAAACATATGTTTTTTTCTACTTTTTTTAAATTGAATTTTTAATGTTTTCTTTGTCTCCTTAGGCACTTGAACCTTAGACCATTCAATTTCTGTTACAATATGCTGCATTACTTCTGCATAGTAGTTGTGACAACACAGCATTGAACCAATTATAATGGGGGCTAACTGTTCTAAAAAAAGAACAATACGTCTGGCCTAATTAAGTATATCAAGGGAGTTAGTCATTGTTTCATGTCAGACTCCGAGTCCTAATTGTGTGTTAATTTGAGGAAAATGATGCAATCGGATTGTTGGACTGAACCAGCGACCAGTGAGGGATCAGCCTTCTCCCACCAATCCTTTAAGACACAATATCCTGAAATGAAATCTGAGAGGTATAAAAAGGGACTTGCTCCTGTCACCATGGTCTTCATATTCTACAGAACTTCAGCTTAAGATCTAAGGATCCAGCTGGAGGATCAACAAACTGTTTGAAGAACCAGGTTGGGACAATTCGGTCACCTGCCTACATACCTTGATGTGATACTTCAGCTTTGGATCCAAGGATCCAACCGGAAGATCAATGAACTGCTTGAGGAACACAGCCTGGGACAATTTGTTCACCTGGCTACATTCCTTGCTATGCTCGATTAGCTTTCGAAGCTTGCCGCTATCTCCTCTCAGAGGGCATCTGTCAAAAGCAGGGTGCTGCTTTACTGGAGTATTGGGTGCTGGAAACCCCAAAGGTTTGACGATTCTAAGTCCTGGCAAGCCAGCTGAAGGGTGAGACTCTGCTGCTTGTACCATTGTGTGTTCTTGCTGGGAATGTACTATATGCCTTTGACGGGGATCCAATAAAGTCTTACCAATGTGTGGTTCCCTCACCCTGTGATATCTGAGAACTGTTCTGCTCACAAGAAAGGCATTCGGGCATTCAGTGGGATGAGCTCTGGTCTGTGTAGTCTTTCTAAAGACAGGTGAGCCAGCGGACGAAAGCACCCACTGACCCTTATGTCTCCACAGCAGTGTATTCTTATTTTAGAGATCTGCCTGTGGTAGGGGTACAAACAAAGCTGACAAAAAAAGTCCTTATTAGGGCCCCAGCTGCTATGACATATAGACACCTTATGACTGCTCTGTGGTTTGGTTGAAGGGGTGAAAGCTATGCTGAAAAATGTGAGCGTTGCTAATAGCACTACCACTGTTGGAGTTAGCTGTATAATACATGTGCCAGCTGTATTATACAGCTGGCATATACCATATATAGAGCAAGCTTCAGCTCCTGAGCCCATATAATACAACAGCACCCAACATGTACATGGCAGAAAGGGGTTTAACTAATCATTAAATATTGCTAGATTAATAATTACTAATAACTGACACATTGTTTTGCAAATAAATGGGAAAAGCCGCATAGCTATTAACAATAAAATCATATCATTAATTTTTAGTGCTCAGTTTCAAAATAGCAGTGAGTGAACAGGCCATGCAGTTTTCAGCCACACAGCAGATGGATCTCAGCCACACTCTATGTGTTTTTGTCAGCTTGCAGCCCATCGAGAAAAGTTAATAATCAGCAAATGAGCGTTCATATGAATGCGTGCTCCCAATTATTCATCCGTGTAAACACAGAGCTCATTTGCTGTGTGATCGGATAGTGTATGCCGGGTTAAAAATAATCTCTATCAGTATGTAACAAGTTGCCATTTCGGAACAGAACAGTAGCATTAATAGATAATCGTTCTGTTCCCATCAGTTTTCATTGGGTAGACAGATCAGTAAATGAGCACACATCAACTTGTATATGGTCAATCAGGGTTCATTAAGGGAAATGGACCCATCTAAAAATTGGCTATTGGACTAAGGTCTCCGAAAAAGCCCTTATGGAAAATGGTTGCCTCCAAATAGGGTTACTGGATCTTTGGATGCAATTATTGTGCTTGAGTCTCTATCACACTGGACCCCAACCTGTGGCTTGGGAGCCACATATAACTAGAGGGCCCAGAATGTGTGGCTCATGGCTGTCTCCAGCTGGGTACATTAGCAATTAGTTATGAAGGGAAGGTCTACAGTGACTTTTCCAAGTAGCCCTGCGCAAAAGAGCAGATCTGAATACACATAAACTGGCATAGGGCATTGTTATGACAAAAATGGTAAGCTGAAATAGCATGATTCTGCCAGTTAGAGAGGTGCTTATAGCTCTCCAGCAGATTGTGACCTGCTGGATTGCTCCAGTGTTTGCTGGAGCACGCCATAGGTTATAACTCAATACGTCTCTATAACAGCCTCGTTCTGGCTCTGATAGACTTGCACAGAGCTTGTGACATAACTGCTGACTTCCAATCAGAACGTATGGGCGCCAGATGGGTCCATTGGACCAGAGCCACATCGAAAAGGGTGAAGACACCAGATTGTGAGTACAAGAATTGAGGCAGGTGTGGCGCCCCGCAACGAGTGCGTCACAAGAGGGTATTGCAGCCATACATGCAGCCGCAATATCCTCTGACTCAGCAATGATCCGGTTAACATAGAGATCCAACCCAACATGCATCACCTAGAACAGAGGGCCAATCATAGGTCCTGGGGGGTGGAGTGTTAGGGTAGTAGAGTAGAACACACAATAATCTAGACGGAGAAGAGAAGAGTCTAGAACTCGGAGAAGAAGGGTCTAGGACTAGAACTTGGAGAGGAGCGGGGGCTCCGCACCCCGTGCGGGCCCCTGGGCCGTCACCGGTCAGGTGTCAGCACCTGAGGCCTTAACCACCGGTATTGGGCATTATCTACACGGGTTCCCAAAAGACTCCCGTGCCCACAACTCACAGCCGGTTCACTGGTACCGAAGCTGGCAGCAGTTCACCTCTGCCACGCGAACCAGAAGAGTGGAGGACCAGCTCTACAGGAGCACGCCACCACCAGCCAACTTCCAGTCGTCTAACCAGCGGTGTACCCACTGAGGGATCCAAGGCTCCCCAAAACATCCAGAACGTACATCATGGATAGGGCATTGAAGCAGCCTCCCTGTACCCGACCTGGTATTCCTGGGCGACACTGGCAACCAAATAGGTAGAAAGGAGGAACACTGCGGATCTCTAAGGGACACCATCACTGCTGAGTCCACCTGGTCTACTACTCAACCACTGTATGCCATGTACTGCTTGCTGGTTACAGTAAAGACCCGTTGCAGAGACTTTCTGTGTCCGTGCTTCCTTATGAACTGTCCGTCCGCACTACTAGGTAACCGCAGCTGCCGCACAACATCTTGAGCAGCACCAGCCTCCAGGGATCACCGCTCAGCCTGTGGGGAGCGTAACATCTTGCTGCTGTCCATCCCCCGGGGGCTCCGCAGCGTCGGTAGTCCTTACCGAATCTACTCATAGGTGGCGTCACGAATAAATTAAAAATCCCTTTAATCTGTTCCACCAAGACGTCTTCAAACCCTTTTGATCTGCACTACACCGGGCCCCACTACCGGCAGGCGCGGTCCACCCGTGACAAGGAGGAAGGAAGCATCGCCTGTCTAAACCGGAGCCCCGGCCGCGGTGAGTCAGAAAATGGCGCCACGAACAGGATACGAGCAGGCCCGTTACCCAACGGGTATAATGTGCTTAAAATGGACTTTATTGTCTACAATTTGGACTTTGTTCGTCCCTAAAAGAACTTTCCCGCCTTTTCACCATTGGGCCAAGATGGCGCCCAAGATGGCGTTCCCGCCACAAGAAGCCGCCACGTGCAAGCCCAGGAGTGAGTCGACCCCCCCTCATCGTGGGAGGGCTAAAGACAAAAGGCGCCAAACTCTTTGTCCGCCCTGATTGCTCGAATCAACCATGGGGGCGGACCCCAAAGACTTTTCCCACGATTGGACTACAAAAGCCCAGAGGAAATGGGAGTGTCAGACAGACTTCTTCACCAGCTCTACCAGAACGTTTACCGGTTGAACGGGTGTGGTTTCCCTCCAAGAAGAGAATGGCCAGCACGAGACTCCAAGACCTAATGCGGGAGGTCGAGGCGGAGGCCAGAGCAGCCATAGGCCAACCGGGTCCGGGTCCTGCCCTTACCATAGACGGCAGCCCCGACTTCTGGCTAGAGGCTCTGCAAGACCTCCGGGTGCGGTTACTTGAGACTGTGGAATGGACGATTCGCAGCTGGAGCGCGACCCTAGGCAGACGACTACACCATGCGATGCAGCAGAGCCGACCGGGTACAGCTTCTCCAAGCCCAGATGACATCGCCAGTTTTTCAACCACCTCACCGTCGCCTACCACCTGTCCTGCTTCGTCACCGGAGCCCATAGACTGTGTCATTCCAGTGAGAGTTACCCCTCGACCCGTTCCAGCGGATGAAACCGCAGCCGATTCCGTTCCAGAGCCGGAGCTTCCAATACGCTCCCACGAAGAAGCTGACACATACCTGGTTCCACCTGCGGAACCCGCGACTAGTTTCTACAATACCGAGACTGTCGCCTGTTTCTCCCCTGAACCGGAGGCCTCCTCTGCAACTACAGAGGCCTACCTGGTGACCGGGATCGAAACACCACTTCCCGCTGCTACAGAAGAAGAGGCAGGCAGCCTGGAAGTCCTGCACAACGACCCCGAGGAGAACTTTGCAGCACAGCCACCCACCGAACCAGAGGATTCCATCCCATCGTCTTCGTCAGCCGAGCAGCCCGACGTAGTCATCGAAGGAGAGGTCGAGGAGGATGACGACGAGACCTACAGTCCAGCTGAGGATCTCTACACCGGGTTCGCCTGGGGAGACACAAGGAACCCTTCTGCCGGGCGATCAGCTCGGGTACACTGGTCGGGTGCCGCCGCAACAGCATCTTCTCCGGTTCCGTTGAAGCGGGCTCCACTCCAGACTGCCCACCAAGCTCGAGCGGTTCAACAACCATCACGCCGTAGTGACTTTATCCACACGCCGCACCACTCCGACGAAGAGGTACGTCGTATCCGGAGAGACGAGTGGCACACTCGACTGCAAGCCAACATGCAGGCTCGCGCCGAGGCTCGCCGCCAATCTCCATTACCTGAACAATTCCGTAAAAACCGGGCGGGTAAGCACCTTTAACTTGTCCACCGGGTGGGGATTCGTAAGGGAGGAGGGTGTGAGTACTGAAGTATTTGTGGGGCGTCGTGATGTGGAATCGCACCTACCGCGAGGTCATCCAAACCGAGACTTGTATAGAGGGGACATAGTAACCTATGAGCGACATGTATGCTGTGACGGGTGGTTCGCTATACGAGTCCGGAACACTGCCCTCCATCAGTGACTTAAGTTGATTGAACTTTGCTACTAAAAGCGACTTCTTCCTGTTTGCACCGTAACACCGCGACTTGGCGGCTACAGCCTGAACTTTTATTCTAAGGACAGCCGACTGCCCACCGGGTCCGCGCAATGTGTTAACCTGTTATTTACCTCACTTTTATGCATACAATGACTTGTCATTAATAAAAGTGTATTACCTGTTGTAAAATATAAAATGTAAAAACCTCTGTAATGTGAGTAGTGTGACGCTTGGGGACAAGCGTATTCAACCAAGGGGGAGTGTGGCGCCCCGCAACGAGTGCGTCACAAGAGGGTATTGCAGCCATAAATGCAGCCGCAATATCCTCTGACTCAGCAATGATCCGGTTAACATAGAGATCCAACCCAACATGCATCACCTAGAACAGAGGGCCAATCATAGGTCCTGGGGGGGGGAGTGTTAGGGTAGTAGAGTAGAACACACAATAATCTAGACGGAGAAGAGAAGAGTCTAGAACTCGGAGAAGAAGGGTCTAGGACTAGAACTTGGAGAGGAGCGGGGGCTCCGCACACCGTGCGGGCCCCTGGGCCGTCACCGGTCAGGTGTCAGCACCTGAGGCCTTAACCACCGGTATTGAGCATTATCTACACGGGTTCCCAAAAGACTCCCGTGCCCACAACTCACAACCGGTTCACTGGTACCGAAGCTGGCAGCAGTTCACCTCTGCCACGCGAACCAGAAGAGTGGAGGACCAGCTCTACAGGAGCACCCCACCACCAGCCAACTTCCAGTCGTCTAACCAGCGGTGTACCCACTGAGGGATCCAAGGCTCCCCAAAACATCCAGAACGTACATCATGGATAGGGCATTGAAGCAGCCTCCCCGTACCCGACCTGGTATTCCTGGGCGACACTGGCAACCAAATAGGTAGAAAGGAGGAACACTGCGGATCTCTAAGGGACACCATCACTGCTGAGTCCACCTGGTCTACTACTCAACCACTGTATGCCATGTACTGCTTGCTGGTTACAGTAAAGACCCGTTGCAGAGACTTTCTGTGTCCGTGCTTCCTTATGAACTGTCCGTCCGCACTACTAGGTAACCGCAGCTGCCGCACAACATCTTGAGCAGCTCCAGCCTCCGGGATCACCGCTCAGCCTGTGGGGATCGTAACATCTTGCTGCTGTCCATCCCCCGGGGGCTCCGCAGCGTCGGTAGTCCTTACCGAATCTACTCATAGGTGGCGTCACGAATAAATTAAAAATCCCTTTAATCTGTTCCACCAAGACGTCTTCAAACCCTTTTGATCTGCACTACACCGGGCCCCACTACCGGCAGGCGCGGTCCACCCGTGACAAGGAGGAAGGAAGCATCGCCTGTCTAAACCGGAGTCCCGGCCGCGGTGAGTCACAGGGACCCTAGATTAAAAACGATTGGAGAAGTGCTTTAAGTGTGCTTGAGAGAATATCGAATGGTGTTAAAGTGCAAGTAGATGTAAGTGTACTGCCTGTAAAAGAAGGTGCACAAGATCTTGGTGTTATTTCTATGGTGAAGCTTTGCCTTTTATTATACCAAGAAGTTGGAGGCTCTAGGTGTCATTTCCTGGGGAATTTGTGGATCTGGTTATTACTTGTGACCATTTCTCAGAGCTGAATGTGGCTCTCAAGTTAAGAAAAGTTGAGGGCCGCTACTCTATCCTATAGTACTTTAGTAGACCAGTCTGACTCTAAGGATCCTTCAGATAAGAGCTTGCAGGGCACTGCAGCTGATGCCGCTGCCCCTGACTGTGGACCCCTCTCCTGCTCCAACCCCCACGCTCCTCCCTGCTGTGGAATCTGCTGCCTCCCCTTTCACCTCCACTAGTCACTCCCCAGGCCCTCCCCCAGGCTTTAAAAGCAAAGCTCAGTGCCCATCCTCTTCCTGTTACCATACTGCTCACAGGGTGAGCATTAACCCACCTTCCCTCCCTTAAGTTTGGCTACTACGAATTTATAAGTCGCAGCTGGTGGAAGAGGGATTTTGTGAGGACCAACATGCTGTGGACGGCCGAGGGCATTGGGCCTCTTCCCTTCAGGTGTTAAGGCGGATTTGTAACTATGGTTGGAGCTGCGGCCAAAACAAAGCAACCCCCTGTTTACAAAAATTGATGAGCGGTGTTACGTTGATACCCTCAATAAAAGATCAAAAGATATTCTGGTGTGGTCTCAGTCATTGCGCGGCGGGGAGAACCGGTGGGTGGGGCTCCGCAATCTCCTCATGCTGGTAACACACAGACAGTCCACTAGATTTTACGCCCATCAATAGCACAATGAGGCTGCAGGAAATACATTTACCAAATCTGACTTCAGTTCATTATTGCAGTGATAAAACCAGGGCTGTGGAGTCGGTGTCCAATTTGGGTGGAGTCGGATTCAGGGAAATTGAAGACTCAGAGTCATGTTTGGTCTACTGACTTCACAGCCATGGTCGTGGAGTCTACGTCGGTGTCCATTTTGATAGAGTTGGAGTCGGAGTCAGGGAAGTTGAAAAGTTGGAGTCGGATGTTTGGCTTATTGACTTCACAGCCATGTTTGTGGAGTCAGAGTCATGGTCAGTGTCCATTTTTGTGGAGTTGAAGTTGGAGTCGAAATCAGAGAAGTTGAAGAGTCAGAGTGGGATGTTTGGCTTACCGACTCCCCAGCCCTGGATAAAATTAATCAAATAATGCTGAGAAAGTGTACACATCAGAGATTTTATTCTGCAGACATAGCTGAATGTTTGCCTGTTACACAGTAAGGAACATGGTGGGTAAAGATGCACCGCACCTTGGTCATCATTTTTTGGCCCCATTATGAGGTGAAGGCAAAATCAAATTTGAAGGCAGGATTTTGCCATATAGCATCTTTTCCCTGGATCAGAACCTGCCAGTCCTTAGGGTGTGTGCACACGGTCCAGAGGAGCTGCGTGTTGGACGCAGCTCCTCCGGACCTGAGGGAAGCGGCGGGTGGCTGCAGGGAGACCGCAGCCGCCCTGTACTCACCATGTGCGGCGGGTGCGGGGCGGCTTCTCCCTGCAGTCACCCGATGGGAGCCGCTTCCGACTCCGCAGCATGAAATAAACATGCTGCGGAGGAACGGACTCCCGGCAACCCGCACCGCAGCTCCAAAGACGCTGCAGGCGGGTTACGTATAGTGGGGATGGGATTTCTTGAAATCCCATCCACTATGCTAGTACTGTACTACGCAGCGTTTTGGATGCGTCTTACCGCTGCGTCCAAAACGCTGTGTATACTCATCGTGTGCACGCACTCTTAGGCTGTGGTCACAGTTGCCATGCGTTTTTTTTAGTGATTTTACAAAACTCATGCATTTTTTCATGTCAGCATGAGTTTTGTAAGGTGTGTGATGGCTCCCTGCGTTTTTGGGTGCGTTTTTGAATCTGCACCTAAAAATAGTGCTTGTAGTATTTTTTGGAGCGTTTTGAAAAACGCATGCGTTTTTGTAGAAAACGCATGCGTTTTTATAACATGGGTTCCTATGGGAAACGCATGCAAAAACGCATGTACAATTAGTACCTTTTAGTGCCATTCAAAAACGCATGCGTTTCCCATAGGAGCCCATGTTAAAAAAAGGCATGCGTTTCCGGAAACGCATGCGTTTTTTTTAACATGGGCTCCTATGGGAAACGCATGCGTTTTTGAATGGCACTAATTGTACATGCATTTTTGCATGCGTTTCCCATAAGGCCCCTTATTAAAAAACGCATGCGTTTTTGGATATGCTCCAAAAACGCATGGGACAGTCACACATGCTTTTTGGCTATTAGGGCATGCGTTTTTTAACATGGGGGCCTATGGGTGCGTTTTTTACATGCGTTTTTGAAAACGCAGGTCTCCAAAAACGCATGTGCAAAATGGTACTGTGACCCCAGCCTTAGAAGACATGACACCATCACACGTGAACAGAAATGTCCACTTTCCTAATTTCTGTTCTACTTAGCGGATGTGGCGCCCCGCAACGAGTGCGTCACAAGGGAGTATTGCAGCCGCAATATTCTCTTGACAAAGCAGTGCAATAGTTAACTCTGAGATCCAACCCATACATACAACACCTAGAACAGGGGACCAATCCTAGGTCCTGGTGGGTGGAGTGTTAGGGTAGTGTAAGAGAACACACAATAATCTAGACAGTCTGAACAGAGTCTGGAATCTAGAGCAGAACCTAGAACACAGAACTTGGAGAGGAGCGGGGGCTCCGCACCCCGTGCGGGCCCCTGGGCCGTCACCGGTCGGGTGTCAGCACCTGAGGCCTTAACTACCGGGATTGGGCATCTCTACACGGGTTCCTAAAAGACTCCCGTGCCCACAACTTACAGCCGGTTCACTGGTACCGAAGCTGGCAGCAGTTCACCTCTGCCACGCGAACCAGCCCCGTGGAGGATCAGCTTTACAGGAGCACCCCACCACCAGCCAGTTTCCAGTCGTCTAACCAGCGGTGTACCCACTGAGGGACCCAAGGCTCCCCAAAGCATCCAGAATGTACATCATGGATAGGGCATTGAAGCAGCCTCCCCGTACCCGATCTGGTATTCCTGGGCGACGCTGGCAAGAGAAGCTAAGGAGGTAGAAAGGAGGTACACTGCGGATCTCTGAGGAGCACTATCACTGCTGAGTCCACCCGGTCTTCTACTCAACCACTGTAAGCCATGTACTGCCTGCTGGTTACAGTAAAGAACCGTTGCAGAGACTATCTGTGTCCGTGTCTCCTTATGAACTGTCCGTCGTTAACTAAAGGTAACCGCAGCTGCCGCACAACATCTTGAGCAGCTCCAGCCCCCGGGGATCACCGCTCAGCCTGTGGGGAGCGTAACATCTTGCTGCTGTCCATCACCCCGGGAGGTTCCGCAGCGTCGGTAGCCCTTACCGAATCTACTCATAGGTGGCGTCACGAAGAAAACAAATTAAAACCCCTTTAATCTGTTCCCGTAAGACGTCTTCATTTTTGATCTGCACTACACCGGGCCCCACTACCGGCAGGCGCGGTCCACCCGTGACAAGGAGGGAGAAGAATCGCCTGTATCAACCGGAGTCCGCCGGCCACGGTGAGTCACGGACAATGGACCAAATAGGCATTATGGTAACACTGAATACTAATGGATGAGTGGAACACGACAGTGTAGGATATAAATAGTCAGTGATTTTACAGCTTTCTTAATTTTAGGGACTTGACTTTGCTGCTCTGTTTCTATAGTGATCTCTGAGGATAGTGAGAAAAGCCGAAGTATATAATTTAGTAGCAGCTAACAAGGCACAGTGCACCAGCACACCACCTGTATCCAGACTCATATAATGCTTTACTCTGGCATTTCTCTGAATTGTAAAGGGACTGGCCCCCCTGAATTGATTTTAGGTACAAGACTATTTCTTTTTCTCAAGCAGATTCATCACAAGCTTAGTAGTCACAGTCACTGTGAGTGATACAATACACTTTGTGGTGTCTCTTACAATTGGGTGAATACACTTGAAGAAATGAAGAGTAGAACCATAGCCTAGATATATGGTACATAGTTCCTTCCTAGGGCCTGGAAGAATTGGCACCAAAGTACTAGTAGTGCTCCAGGAAGTTTTGCCTCATGGTTCTTTTCCAAATATTAATATTGCTGTGGGAGGAGGTGAGGGTAGCCCCCAACAATGAATGTCCACCTTGGAGTTGCTGGTGGCCTTGCACCTGGTTCCTCTGGGTCAATATAAAAAGCACAAAAGTGGAGCTTATAATGCTTATAAATGTATTACATAAATCTGGGTGTAATAGTGACCACTGGGCCGCTACAGTTATTCAGATTCTCTGCTGACCATTAGAAACTATTGTCTTCACACAAGTTGTTAATGGGATATTCTTAATAATGGAAGTCATCCCCTATCTGTAGGATAGATGATAACTCCTTGGTCTCTGGGGGTTTGACTGCTTGGACCCTTCCAATCCTGAAAAACATAACTCTGGACAGCATCGAGTGGATGGAGTGATGTGGATCATGCACACTGCCGCTACATTCATTGTTATGAGAGTGCCAAAGACCAGCTGAGTTCAGCACTCAGCAATATCCGGCGATCCAATTATGAATGATTTATGCAGCAGAGAGCATGAAAGACAATGGCTCCATTCACACAGGCACTCCAGGGCCCCAGTTTTCAGGATCTGTGGAGGTTCCAGCAGTCAGACACTTGCAATATATTTTACATGTTGAAGGATTAGCAGAACAGGTTGGTTATTTTATTTTAGGTGTCCCGCTAGTACGGTCAGCTGTAGATACATCCCTTTGCTTCCTCCAAACTCAGCAGTCAACCTTTAACCCGAGTATGGGACCCCTTGTTATTAGTACTTTGCTGAACTTGCTTAGGAGCTATTACGATGTGTTGGTAATAGCACCCAATTACCAGCCCCCTAGATCCTAGGACTTCAGCCTCCGCATCTCTCTCTACACAGCTCCAACGTGGGCCTACAGTCCCATGACCACTTTACAGTCCTCATATACTGCTGTATCTCAGTCTCCACTCTTCCTTGTGTTTCTGTCACTATTTCCTCTCTCTGCCTTTTTTGTCAGCACACAATCATGCACTTTGGTAGCAGATTTGAATCATATCTTTGCTAACACTGTCAGCAGGTCTGACAGTCTCTAAAAATCCAAATTCCACCTGCAGTATATGGAAAAGCCTGGTCACAAACTCACACACTGAGACGTAATATCTCACACTGGTCACAGAGAGGTCTGCTGTGATCTGGTACATAGGGATAGAAGACAGCGTCCCACAAGGTTGGTGAATCAATCAAATTCCTTTATTCCCCCTTCTGCAACGTTTAGATCCACATCATGGAGAGATTAAGCATCTATCCCTATGATGAGGATCAAAAAGCTGCAGAATGTGGAATAAAGGAATTCGATTAATTCACCAACCTTATGGGACGCTGTCTTCTATTCCTATATACCCGTTTGATGCCAAGAAGACTGTTTGGAGGTGATGTGCACCAAAATTGATGCAACTAATAACCCTATGGGTATGTGCCCACTGGACGTTTTGTGGGCTGTTTTTTAGCGTTTTCCGTCGGCGTTTTCCGCTGAGTTTTATGTTAATTTATGTTAATCCTAACCAGCGGTTGGCTTAACATGCTAGTCAATGGATTTTAGAAAATGCTGTGTACATTAGAACGTTTTTTTTTTGTCTCCTTTCCGCTTTCTTCACCGGTTTTCCACCGGTTTTCAAAGATAGAGCAAGTGACTTCTTTTGAGCGTTTTTCCAGCGGTTCCAGCTTACAAGTGCACAAAAAACAGTCTTTAAAACGCTAAGAAAAACCGCCAGAAAACCGCCGATAAAACGCTGTACAAACGCTATAAAACCGCTCAAAAAAACGCTCAAAAAACGATGGACACTGCTGAGGTCAGAAAACTCAGTTTCTGCAATTCTCAACCGGTTTTCTGAAGATCTGCAAAGATGCAGAACCGTCCAGTGGGCACATACCCTTAATGTCCAATATGGGTGCTGCTGATCATTTTACATTCTTGACGTTTGCTGTAATCAACTGAGAGGCTAACAGCACCGCAGAGACTATGGCTCGCCTTCACTTCCTCCATGAGCAAGACAGTTCCCATATTCTGTGAGGTTACATCGGTGTACTGAACAAATCTCTCATTGTTCTTCATGCATTTCTCCATTGGGTATTTGATTGTGTAGATCTCATTGTTATCTGACCCCACAGAAGAGCTAATGGATCACAAATTGCTGAGAAAGGAACTGCTGACTATGATAGAGAGCAGTCAGAGCACATAGAGTGATTACGCTTTCTCCATACTCTGCGGTGGTAGACAAGTCGGAGTGCTCATACTGACTCCAGTCCACAACCAAAAGTGTCTACACTGGGTACATGGGCCTCAGAACGTGACCATAGGGCAATGTAAGAGTGTGGCCTTGTATTGGTTACATCATGCAGATGGCCAGTTGTGTGCATGTCACTTACTCATGTCATCTTCTCACTTACATGGAGAAGATACAACACCAGGATGTTCTATGGAAAGAAGACAAGCTGGTGGAGGCAGGGTGATGCATAAGGCAATGTTCTGCTGGCAACCCTGGGTCCTACCATTCATGTGTATGTGACATATAGCACTTACCTAATCATTGTTCTCTTGGAATTCTGAAAACTTTGGCAAAACCATGTGTTTTTGCAATGACTACGACAAAAAACAAACCACACAGTATGACTGCAGCCTATGTGCACTTGACATCTTTTAAACTCAGTTGAACCCATCACATGTTTCAATCAGTAGATGCTTCTGGGAAGTTGATTTTTTTTTCCTGAATCATGTTTTGTTTCATGTATCATTTACTAAACATTTTTTGATGGTTTTGGCCTCTGGTGATTTTTTAGGGCTTTCCCATGGTTTTTGCAACGTCATTTTTTTTTTAGTGTTTTTTTTACTTTGTTGACTAATGAAGAAATCGCTAGCAGTTTTTTAAGCAAAAACATAGGCAAGGAGGTACAAAAAAAAAAAAAGGTGTCTTGCGAGCTTTCCCAATGACTTGAATCGTAAAGTACGGAAAGTCTTCCAAGAGGAAAATGCTTGAAGAATTTTCTAGGCACTTCTCATAATCGTTTGGGTTTTAAGAATACTGAAGTGGTTGAAAACCATGAAAAGAGTGAACATGTGAACAGCAAGTCATTTTTACATAGGACAACATACGTTCATTCTCTTGAACCTTTTTGTTATATGTTTTTCAGATGGTTTCCGTTGAATTGGAATCCGCCTCCAAGAGGCACTGTGTGCACATACCCCAGGGGCTCCCCTTAATAGGCACAAGCTATGCATCATTGTCTTGGCACAACTTATGATAGTCCGTATCCCATTGACCATTGGGTGAAGGCATATACTGATCAGACACCATCACGTCTTATTATGGAAAGGCCTCTTTCTGGTTGGTAAAGGAGCAACTGGGGTTACACGATGATATTTTTGACACAACAGAAATTCTATGAAAAGTCCCACACCAAAAATGTGTACAACTTGCTGTCACGCAACTGCTTTAAAACTGTGGTTTTGCTATAAATAATACAGACAGGTTTCAGACAAGTTGCACACAAGCTAAAATCTATGGCAAGGAAATCATTACATCCAACCTTGCATTGTGTTGCTGCGATTTCAGTGTCACTGTGTACCCCTGTCCTAAGATTTTTATTTTTTAACAACTTCTATATTTAATTATATTTGAATGCAAGATTAGAAGCTGATCTGACTGTCGTCCACAAGTGGTGGATTTCTCTGATGTCATCCACAAGTCGTGGTGCAGACAGACCACATCCTCTCCAGAAAGAGCAGAAATACCGTGCATATGGAGAAAAGCTGTCAGGTGTCACTGACAAGAATAACTACTGGGGAATGGATATTCGGACATAGCAGTGATGACGAAACACATCGTCTCGTCCAAACACTGTTCTGTTATTACATTGTCACAACGCGTAGATCACTGGGAACAAATTTGCTTTGCAAATTTATGGTAAATGATGACACCCAGACTGTGACTATAATAATACCACTTTCATGGTGGATGTGAAGAAGACTGTGGGCTCGTTTATGACCGTCTATGGATGCTGATCAACTACATGAAGTTGATCCACTGATCTTTTATCATTGTGTTTATATAATCTGACTGCCTTTCCATCACGTCCTCTTTCCTCACCTACTGTCTCCTCACCCATCCCTTGTAGACTATGATCCCTCACGGGCAAGGTGCTCTCTCCTCACCTACTGTGTCCTCACCCATCCCTTTTAGACTATGAGCCCTCGTGGGCAGGGTCCACTCTCCTCACCTACTGTGTCCTCACCCACCCCTTGTAGACTATGGTCCCTCCCGGGCAGGTTCTCTCTCCTCACCTACTGTATCCTCACCCATCCCTTGTAGACTGTGAGCCCTCGTGGGCAGGGTCATCTCTCCTTACCTTCTTTATGTTCACCCATCCCTTGTAGACTATGAGCCCTCGTGGGTAGGGTCCTCTCTCCTCACCTACTGTATCCTCACCCATCCCTTGTAGACTGTGAGCCCTCGTGGGCAGGGTCATCTTTCCTTACCTTCTTTATGCTCACCCATCCCTTGTAGACTGTGAGCCCTCATGGGCACGGTCCTCACTTCTCTCCTACTGTATCCTCACCCATCCCTTGTAGACTGTGAGCCCCCATGGGCAGGGTCCTCTCTCCTCACCTACTATATGTTCACCCATCCCTTGTTGACTGTGAGCCCTCGCAGACAGGATCCTCTCTCCTCACCTACTGTATCCTCACCCATCCCCTGTACACTGTGAGCCCTAACGGCAGGGTCCTCTCTCCCCCTGTACCTGTCTGTGCCTTGTATTGCTCATAATTATTGTACTTGTCTATGTAAAGTCTTTTCACATGTAAAGTGCCATGGAATAGATGACGCAATAATAATAAATAACAATATAGTAGTTCAGCAGCACAATATCAGAAAACATGCTTAGATACAGAAGAGTATCACACAAAATGGGATTAGATGCAGAAATTCAGCTGTATGTATCACTCATGACAGTCTTAGCTACAGCAGCTCAGCCGGACAGAATCACACGATAGGATTAGATACACAGCATCACAAATAATTACCTTATACATTAGCAACATCGCATAATACATAAAAGGATTAGATACAGCAATTCAATAGTGCAGTAACTTCACATATTAGGCATAGCAACACATCTCATTAGACAGTATCACACACATAGGCTTAGATACACCAACTTACCAGCACACTTTCATTGAAGATTCTGAAAATCAGTAACAATACATGATGGGGATGTAGTCCTGTGTGATTCTGTGATTGTCCATATGGATACGCTGACATTCACAGCTCAGCAGTTAGTATCACACAGGCTTAGATACACATCTCAGCAGCACACAGTCTGATACGGTAGTCATCTTCTGGGTAAAAATTCCATTTGTGAGTAATATTCAGGTCTGCCCCATATAACACCAGCGATCACGGTTTTATTCTTTGGTGACACATTTAACCTTTTACTTAAAGTCATCAGTAACAATCCATTTCCTAGCAGATCGTGACAGCGGAGGAATCACACAGCGGCAGGTGCCTGACCGGCAGTAACCTCCAGCCGTCAGACTTCCGGTGTAGGCGGGCGCTGTCTGGCATCATCATACGATGCTCAACTGTCAGGGAGCAGCTAATCAGCGCGCCCGGCATCTCCTGGCGCAGCCCCTCACACCAGAAGATGATATTAATGCAGACAGCAGAGGATGACACAGCCCTGGGCAACGTAGTGATGGGCCAAACCTCAGCAATGCCATACAGTGAGCCATGACGGTCAGGCCAACCCCAGTGTCCAGCCAAGAATGCGCTCCTTCCAAAACGAATATAATGCAGAACACCAATAAAGATCATAAATGTGTGCAAGTAATAATAGGATTTATTGCCTCTATTTAAATGACTGCGCTCAGTTCTGCATAAGACAATCAGCACACACCCTGCTCTTGTGACCTACATTAGACTCGTGCACATAGATCGGTCAGGATAATCAATAATACACTATGTGCCTGGCTCCAAGTCCATAAATCTAATTTACCGTAATCAGCAAGAAGCGACCAGTGACATGCACTAAGAAATAATGAGAAAGTCCCATAAATGATAGGAAAACTGTGCAAAAAAAATAATATTTTAATACTGGGCTATCAAGGGTTAACTAGTAATGTTTAAAGGGATGGGACACGATCTGCCTATTGCTGCAGAACAAAGGGAGGTTTTCTGTACAGCTGGGACCTGTCCCTGAGGATGATGAGATTCCCTGACGCTTCGCCTCAGCAGACGTGTGATGTCGCCTCGTAGGATCAGCGGATCTCACACATCACCATCGTATTGATGGGAAAATACTACAAGAGGGGCAGTAATGCCCTCCAGACCGTCCGTCATTATCAGGACTGCAATATCAGGACTTCCTAATAACCAGCCCTGTTCCAATTCTGTTCCCATTATGGGGCAGGATTGGGGGAGTTGGGTGAAATGCAATACTTCTCTTCCAGGTAGAGCTATGTTATGGACGGAGGCGCCTATGTTATATGTACGTGTGGCGAGTACATTGTGCCAGCAGAACTGTTACCTATAGTCCGAGAGTTACCCCGATACAAAAGCTCCAATGGGGCCCCAATTCTTACAAATCTTTAATAGTTTTAGACTTTTTCTATAGGCCAAAGGGACTTATGGGGCCCCCTAGACTCCAGGGCCTGGGTACGATTGCAGCCCCTGCACCTGTTGTAGTTACACCCCTGCCTACAGTAATGCCCATTTTACAGACCATGTCCAGTCCATGACTCTTTCCCACTGTCTGAATAGCATTGAACGCTGGTACTCTGATGACGGAGCATTCAGGTGTCAGGCATGGGAAATTCTCTTTCTGGAAGGTTATGAAAGGCTTTGGTGACACCTGGGACTGGATCTTCCAGGAGGACGTTATAGCCGAGGGATGATTACTGTGACCGTCCCCAGGCAGCACGTCGGGGTACTCGAGGTGGTGTGCTGCCAACAAGGGTGATTTAACGTCTTCATGATATAGTTGATGTGCCCCAGCACTTCCATCACCAGCGCTCCTATCCTAACCAGTCAACAAGGGATAGACAGGTGCCATGCATGTGTGCAGCTCTATCCTTTAGGAGGCTCCACTCGATCTCCTCTCCTATAGGTGCCTGTGATATGGAATCATGTGCAGTCCCTAAGGCGTCACACCAGGGGCGTAACTAGAACTGGCAGGGCCCCATAGCAAACTTTTGAACGGGGCCCCCTCCAAGACAGCCCCCAATGACACGCCCCCTTCAAGAACACACCCCCTTACCGAATCAGTGTTAACAGGCTGACGCCACCCAGTTTACCGTATATACTCGTGTATAAGCCGACCCCCCTACTTTTGCCCCCAAAACCTGGGAAAACCTATTGACTCGTGTATAAGCCGAGGGTGGACCCAGCATAGGTATACAGCCCCCAGCAAAGTGGTATACAGCAGCCTCTCCAGTGGTAGTATACAGCAGCCTCCCCAGTGGTATATACAGGCCCCAGCAGTATATACAGTAGCCCCAGTGGTATACAGCAGCCTCCCCAGTGGTATATACAGGCCCCAGCAGTATATACAGTAGCCCCAGTGGTATACAGCAGCCTCCCCAATGGTATATACAGCAGCCCCAGTGGTATACAGCAGCCTCTCCAGTGGTAGTATACAGCAGCCTCCCCAGTGGTATATACAGGCCCCAGCAGTATATACAGTAGCCCCAGTGGTATACAGCAGCCTCCCCAGTGGTATATACAGCAGCCCCAGTGGTATACAGCAGCCTCTCCAGTGGTAGTATACAGCAGCCTCCCCAGTGGTATATACAGGCCCCAGCAGTATATACAGTAGCCCCAGTGGTATACAGTAACCTCCCCAGTGGTATATACAGGCCCCAGCAGTATATACAGCAGCCCCAGTGGTATACAGCAGCCTCCCCAGTGGGTATATACAGGGCCCCAGTGAGTATATACAGGCCCCCAGTGGGTATATACAGGCCCCCAGTGGGTATATACAGGCCCCAGTGGGTATATACAGGCCCCAGTGGGAATATACAGGCCCCCAGTGGGTATATACAGGCCCCAGTGGGAATATACAGGCCCCCAGTGGGTATATAGTCAGGCCCCCAGTGGGTATATACAGTCAGGGCCCCAGTGGGTATATACAGGGCCCCAGTGAGTATATACAGGCCCCCAGTGGGTATATACAGGCCCCCAGTGGGTATATACAGGCCCCCAGTGAGTATATACAGGCCCCCAGTGGGTATATACAGGCCCCCAGTGGGTATATACAGGCCCCAGTGGGTATATACAGCCCCCAGTGGGAATATACAAGCCCCCAGTGGGAATATACAGGCCCCAGTGGGAATATACAGGCCCCCAGTGGGAATATACAGGCCCCCAGTGTGTATATACAGGCCCCAGTAGGTATATACAGGCCCCAAGTGGGAATATACAGGCCCCCAGTGTGTATATACAGGCCCCAGTGGGATAATACAGGCCCCCAGTGTGTATATACAGGCCCCAGTAGGTATATACAGGCCCCCAGTGGGAATATACAGGCCCCCAGTGTGTATATACAGGCCCCAGTGGGAATATACAGGCCCCCAGTGTGTATATACAGGCCCCAGTAGGTATATACAGGCCCCCAGTGGGAATATACAGGCCCCCAGTGTGTATATACAGGCCCCAGTGGGAATATACAGGCCCCCAGTGTGTATATACAGGCCCCAGTAGGTATATACAGGCCCCCCCCCACTCCTCCTCTGCTGCACACGTCACCTGTAAAGGAATACATCATACTTACTTATCTCTGCCGGCTGCCGCTGTCGCCGCTCTGCACCGCGCTCCGTCTTCATCCAGCTTCTTCCTGGTTGTGACCGCCGGGTGCAGGCAATGACGTCACAACCAGGAAGAAGCTGGATGAAGACGGAGCGCGGTGCAGAGCGGCGGCAGCAGCCGGCAGAGATAAGTAAGTATGATGTATTCCTTTACAGGTGACGTGTGCAGCAGAGGAGTGGGGGGCCTGTATATACCTACTGGGGGGGGCCTGTAGCTGACCGGATAGCAGCGTAGTGGCGCTGGGTCCGGGCCCCCCACAAGGGCCGGGCCCCAAAGCGACTGCTACGTCTGCTATGCCGGTAGTTACGCCCCTGCGTCACACAGGATCCCTGGTAACATAGAAAATCACTTTCAAAATGGCAGCCTTATTTTCAAAACCGCCTGCCTCCATTAGGCTGAGGCATACTGCAATCTTGGCTACGGCACAGATCATGTGGCCAAAGATCGCTCTAGATCACGAGGGAGGGAGTGCCACCATGACAAGCGGGTCACAAACTATTCAACAGGTTCTGACTTTTTGATAATCGCAGTCTCAGTACCATGTAAACCAAAATTCGACTCCAGTCACTGATATTATGATGAGGTGTAGAAGCGGAATAAAGGAACTTTGGCCACATTAAGACCAAGGGTTCTCCAGTGAAAAGAAGTCATCACCTATCGACAGGTGATAACTTACTGATCAGGGGGGAGGGGTCCAGTGGTCGGAGAAATAAGGTTTCACTATTTAACCCCTTTAAAGTGAATAAAGCTGGGCTGCAATACCACACACATCCTGAGGACAGGTGTGGCACTGTTTAAAGAATACTGCAGCCATATTTCTGTCATCCTGGACTATCTGTTGGATGCTCCTATCTGTCATCATAGTTCCCACAGATTGGGAATCCTGCATAGCTATCCCTGTGGCCCAGAACAGAAGGGTATAGGGGTGATTGACCCTGACGGACGACCCCCAACCATGAATTTTTGATTTTCCAGGATAATTTAGTAAATTTCAGCAAAACGCAGAGGCACTCAAACACGATTTTGAATATAGAGCAATATTATAGCTAAGGAAATATCAATACATTAGACACTTAGCTTATAACTATGGTCATATCGATATCCACCCAGTAGCTATGTTGAGGTCTGTCTCTTTTATTGTCACTTGAGAGCCTCTCTCTGGATTAATCCAAACAGAAGCTGTGACTGAAAGTGCAAGTACAAATATAGATTAGGACCCAGTGAAAGAGACACGACTCAACATGGCTACTGGGCAGTAATCGATATGGCCATATTTATCAGCTAAGTGTCTAATTTTATAAATATTTTCTTAGCTATAATGCTGCTCTATATTCAAAATAGCATGTCTTAGTGTTTGCGTGCCGCTGACTTTTTGGTACAATGTGTCGTGTTCAGCGTTGCACTCATTACATGATGGAGTGCTGTAGTTTTTTTCTTGAGGAGTATATTTCAGTCTCCTGTGTGAAATTACTAATCTTTTACAACTGAAAGGGAAACTGCGGCCGGTGTGTTACATGCACAGAGTCACACCGCAGGGCGTGAGTCATCGCTCGGCTGAGCACCGACACCTATAGGGGCCCTATATCAGTGCATCATCTGCTGGTGTTGGTGTCTCACTGTAATTGCTGGACGAGTGCAGATCTCATCTGTCAAGATCTCTGCTGCTGTCAGTGAATAGAGAGATCTCATAATTCTCATAGCAGAGAGTTGCTGCAGTTGCACGGAGTCTATCACAATCCTATAAGATTACTCCGGATACAAGTGTAACAAACCCACAGCTGTGAGAAGTGTTAGGAGGAGAAGGTTTCTTCTTTTTTTCTGCAGGAATGTTTCTATTCTCTAACAGCAAGTGGATACCTGAAGATGAAAAGAAACAGAGGAGATGTTGGCTGATGCTGAGCCTAGGGGGCCCTGAGTGTGACTATGGGGGGTCCCTATCTTAAACACAGGGGTGACTGACTGTGACTATTGGGGGAGCCCCTGAATGTGACTATGGGGGAGCCCTGGCTGTGACTATGGGGGAGCCCTGGCTGTGACTATGGGGGGGGGCCCTGGCTGTGACTATGGGGGGAGCCCTGACTGTGATTATGGAGGGAGCCCTGACTGTGATGGGTCCCCGACTGTGATTATAGGGGAGCCCTAACTGTGACTATGGGGGGGCTGACTCTGACTACGGGGAGCTCCTGTGACTATAAGGGTCCCTGACTGCGACTATGGGGGTCCCTGAATTTGACTATGGAGAGCCCTTGTCTGTGACTATGGGGGAGACCTTATATACTTTATAAAAGATCTAGCTCGACCACCAAGTGGGTGCTCAAGGGAAAAAATCCGTAAGGTAATAGAAGTCAATCCTTGGCACTAGGGGAGACCCGACTGTCACTATGGGGAGACCCTGATTGTGATTATGGGGGAGCCCTGACTGTGACTATGGGGGAGCCCATGACTGTGACTATGGGGGAGCCCCGACTGTGACTATGGGGGAGCCCCGACTGTGACTATGGGGGAGCCCCTGACTGTGACTATGGGGGAGCCCCTGACTGTGACTATAGGGGAGTCCTAACTGTGACTATGGGGGAGCCCCTGACTGTGACTATAGGGGAGCCCTTACTGTGATTATGAGGGAGCCCTGACTGTGACTATGGGTGGGGAGGCCTGTCTGTGACTATGGGGAGCCCCTGAATGTGACTATGGGGAGCCCTGACATAGACTATGGGGGATCCCTGATTTTGGCTATGGGTGAGCCCCTGATTGTGACTAGGAGGGAGCCCCTGACTGTGACTATGGGGGAGCCCCGACTGTGACTATGGGGGAGCCCCTGACTGTGACTATGGGTGAGCCCCTGACTGTGACTATGGAGGAGACCTGATTTTGTCTATGGGAGAGTCCTGACTGTGACTATGGGGAGCCCATGACTGTGACTATGGGGGAGCCCTGACTGTGATGGGGGAGCCCCTGACTGTGACTATGGGGGGGACCTTGACTGTCACTATAGGGGAGCCCTGACTGTGACTATGGGGGAGCCCCTGACTGTGACTATAGGGGAGCCCTTACTGTGATTATGGGGGAGCCCCTGACTGTGACTATGGGGGAGCCCCTGACTGTGACTATAGGGGAGCCCTGACTGTGACTATGGGGGAGCCCCTGACTGTGACTATAGGGGAGCCCCTGACTGTGACTATGGAGGAGACCTGATTTTGTCTATGGGAGAGTCCTGACTGTGACTATGGGGAGCCCATGACTGTGACTATGGGGAGCCCTGACTGTGATGGGGGAGCCCCTGACTGTGACTATGGGGGGGACCTTGACTGTCACTATAGGGGAGCCCTGACTGTGACTATGGGGGAGCCCCTGACTGTGACTATAGGGGAGCCCTTACTGTGACTATAGGGGAGCCCTTACTGTGATTATGAGGGAGCCCTGACTGTGACTATGGGGGGGAGGCCTGTCTGTGACTATGGGGAGCCCTGAATGTGACTATGGGGAGCCCTGACATAGACTATGGGGATCCCTGATTTTGGCTATGGGTGAGCCCCTAATTGTGACTAGGGGGGAGCCCCTGACTGTGACTATGGGGGAGCCCTGACTGTGACTATGGGGGAGCCCCTGACTGTGACTATGGGGGAGCCCTGATTGTGACTATGGGGGAGACCTGATTTTGGCTATGGGGGAGCCCCTGATTGTGACTATGGGGGAGCCTGAATGTGACTATGGGGAGCCCCTGACTGTGACTATGGGGAAGCCCTGACAGTGACTATGGGGGTCCCTAACTGTGACTATGGGAAGCCCATGACAGTGACTATGGAGGGATTCTCAGGTTGCATTTGTAGTCATAGAGGAAGAGCATCTATAAATATAATTAGGGCAGCAGACATGACTGCAGACAGATGTACAGGATGCACAGACAGACAGACAGGTACCTGTATCGGGCGCTGGTGATGGCCGCCCCTGTGGTGATGGATCTGGTCCTCGCTCACCTCTGCTTCTCCTCTGTCTCGCACTCAGTTCCCATTCACACACCGCACCCCTCCCTTCATCCCTGATCGACATCTTCCTCAGCCAATCAGTTCCGTAGCACCTGCCGCCCGTCAGCCAATGAGAGCATTTCTCTCGGCGAGCCCCTGACTGCTCAGTGACATTTGGCAGAGCGCCGACGTCTAATGCAGAGAGCGCTCCCAGCTAGAGGCGTGACGTCACCATGCCCCGCCCACCCGCTAGAAATAGCTGAGAAGCGCTGAGGTGAGGTACGTGTAGGTGAGAGGTGGAGCGTGACGTCACGTGATGCGAGCAGTCACGTGTCCTGGTACCAGAGCGCGGGAACGAGATGGCGCGTGGGTGAGCCCTGAGGTAATTACACGAAAAAGACGTCCCTGACCAGAGAGATGTGGCGTCACCGTGGGTCAGTCAGCTTTACTTACTGTGTTTGCTCCTTATCTTTGCATTCGTTCATCGAAAAATGTGAACTCATTATAGTTAATTGGAACAATAAAATAACACGTTTGTAAAGAAAATTAGTTTTATAAACCAACCTAGTCGGTTTGATACATAAATAAAAAAAACACTTGGTATCTTCACATCTGCAAAAATCCAATGAAAAAATAAAATTTTGGGGTAGGATGGCTTGAATATGGTAAAAAATGCAATCAAAAGCCATAATAATGGTGAATGTACCCAACATCACACCATAGACCGTGCCCTTCACCGCTCCATAGACCGTGCCCTGCACCGCTCCATAGACCGTGCCCTGCACCGCTCCATAGACCGTGCCCTTCACCGCTCCATAGACCGTGCCCTGCACCACTCCATAGACCGGGCCCTGCACCACTCCATAGACCGTGCCCTGCACCGCTCCATAGACCGGGCCCTGCACCGCTCTCCATACACCGGGCCCTGCACCTCTCCATAGACCGGGCCCTGCACCCCTCCATAGACCGTGCCCTTCACCGCTCCATAGACCGTGCCCTGCACCGCTCCATAGACCATGCCCTGCACCGCTCCATAGACCGTGCCCTGCACCGCTCCATAGGCCGTGCCCTGCACCGCTCCATAGGCCGTGCCCTGCACCGCTCCATAGGCCGTGCCCTGCACCGCTCCATAGGCCGTGCCCTGCACCGCTCCATAGGCCGTGCCCTGCACCGCTCCATAGACCGGGCCCTGCACCGCTCCATAGACCGGGCCCTGCACCGCTCCATAGACCGGGCCCTGCACCACTCCGTCAATGGGAAAATTAACAAAGTTATGGGTCTCGGAAGATGGCGACACAATGAAGAAAATATTTGTTTTACACAGCTGTGAATTCTTTTTTCTTACCTCTAACATAATAAAATACAGATTATACATTTTTGTTATTTCCCCAATCATGCGGACCAAGAGCTTCATCTTGGGGTATGTACAGACAATCCTGGACCTGAGGGAAGCCGCGGGTGAACGCTGCCGCCCTGTGCCCACGATCTGCGTTTGAGGCAGGACTTCTTCTCCCTGTAGTCACCCGCTGGAGATTGCTGCCATCTCTGCAGCAATAAATGAACATGCTGCGGAGATGTGGAAGAATGGCAACCCACACCACAGCTGAAATAACGCTGCGGAGGGGAGAAGCACAGTGGTCAATAAAAAAGGAAAAAGGATTATGGAATAGGGGATTGTGGGGGGTAGTTGTCATTACGCCACCCATGGTATGCGGCTATTAGTGGCTGCCACTGCAGTCTGGGACCTCTGGGGATGATGGGATGGCAGCTATGATGGTGTCACACCCCACTGGTGGAGCAGGTCCCCAGGGCATCCGGTGTAGAGGCTTTGGGTGATGGAGGGACAGCAGGGCTGATCTGGCTGCAGAGAGGGATCAGAGCATCTCACAGGCGGGCTCCTGCGGCCTATCAGTCTACTACTCCTCAGGTGGGAAATGAACAGTTTCACACACAATTCTGAGTTCCAAATCTGGTTTACTTAGCTTTCTCTGCTTGCACCACAGGTTAGAGCTCAAGTTTAATCGCAGTCCAGACAGTCCTTAGTAACCAAGATGGCTTGTCCTGTACACCCCTTTCGTGTTCCTCACTTCTCGGGTTACTCTTCCTCAGTGCCGCCTCATTCCTGCACATGCCTCCGCACACAATGCCCCAACTCAGCAGCCACGGCGAACGGCCGTGCCCCCTGACCCTAATACGGCTGCTTTCTCAGCAGATGTGTCAGGTGTAGGCCACAGCTCCTCTAGATCTTGTGGCTTCTGCTTCCGTGGTTGGAACGTAGAGTCTCCTTGCCACCTTCAGGGCCGTTCCCTGGTGCTCTCCCTGCTCCTCCGCTTTAGTTCAGCTTCGGGCGCAGGGGTGGATCGCTCACTGCTCCCTCTGTCTCTCTGCAGTCTGTTATCCCAGTACCTGGGACGACCTTCATCTCCGCTCAAGTCTTCCGGGTCCTTACTCTGCTACTTGCTTCTCCAGCTTTCTCTCCGACTGAACTCCCACTTCCTGGTGTGTTTCCCTTTTGTCTCCTCTCCTACTTCCTTACTGATTCATTATTAACTTCCCACCCACTCCCTTCCTCTCCCCGCCATCCCACTGACTACCTGGGCTATCCCACTATTGGGTTCACCTGCCGCCCCCTGGGACCAGGTGTTGTAGCGCCCCTGCGACCAGGGGTCACAAGAGGGTAGTGCAGCCAGGTAAGCAAGGTGGTTGAAAACACACCCATACCGAACAAACACCGACCCTACGTCTAGGACTCTAGGTTGGGCAAGGGTGGCGGGTGTAGCACAGTGGGTGGAACGTAGGAGGACACTGACAAAGTGGGGTGGAGTGACCTAAACCAAACCCAGGAACACACAGAGGGAGTTAGTGATAAGCAGAGAAGAAGAAGCAGACAGTGAGAAGGGAGCTGCAAAGCTGCAGCAGAGTGAGAACAGAACAGAGAGAGACTTCCCAGACAGTTTCGGGCTTCCTGGAGACTCAGAATCCTGAGAGGCATAGATCCCTGGAAAGAAAGCCTACTTCACAGCCTGGAAGCGACGGGAAGTGGAAAAACTGAAAGAGACCCCACAGCTAAGGAAGGTGGGAGGACAAGGGCCCGGCAACCAGATAGACCCGTGCTGCGCAGAGGAACCCTTAGCACAGTGACAGACAGAAGGAGCCTGGTGTGCCCAAATACCTGAACCTGGGACACTGGAGGGCTAGGCCAACACCAGAGAACCGGCTCTGAAGAGGTGACCGGGGAGTGTATACCCTAATCACAAGACACAGCGGTGCGGGGCAGAGACTTTATGTGCTGCAGCTAACTTTCCACCACGGAGTAGGAACACAACCGTCATACTAGGACTGGTGACCCTGACTAAAAGGGAAATATATTTACCCGTGAGTCCGCGACGACCAGACAGAACCCGTGGGTGAGGTACTACGATAATACTGAGAGAAAGGCCTGAAAGGACTTTGAGGGAGCAAAAACAGAAAAGCTACCTGAGCTGCACCGTTTGAGTAACCCGGAGCAGTGCTGAAGTGTTTAAGTGTAACTTGTATGAACTGTGAAACTGCTGCTGTGGAAACATCAAGTAAAGTACCCAGTAAGCTCACACTTGCCTGAGACTGTTTACTTGCAGCGTCGCAGAAAAGTCCCACCTGAGGAGCCCTGCACACTGGCTGGAGAAGGTGCAGCTTGGAAGTAAGTGACTTGTACCCAGCACGATCCCTCACAAAGCCCCATCTAACAATCCATCCACAACCACTACTCCTGCCCTGGGGACCCTCAGCCCTACCCGAGGAGGGCTTACCATCCGCGCTGCCCCAAGTCACCATCCCCAGCAGGAATACGGCAGCGGTGGTTCTATTAACCACGTACCCCGGGTGGCGACATGACAAATCCCCTGTAAATATCCCCTTTTTGGACTGATCCCAGGCCACGGGACCGGGTCACGACTACCGTGATATCCCCAGTGAGACCGCACCGGCCCGGCTCTCAAGTACCCCATAGCCTGGGGGCGCATTAGTGTGTTGGGTGTGTTTGTGGGTGTCTGGACTTACCATCCTGTTTACTGCAGACAGGAATACTACACCCATGGATTGGGTGCAGTAGTGCTCTGTGGCAACCAGGGGCGCCACACTTTTCCCCTCTGCAGCGTTATTTCACCTGCGGTGCAGGTTGCCGTGCTCCCACATCTCTGCATCATGTTAATTTATTGCTGTGGAGTCGGAAGTGATCTCCAGCGGGTGAATGGAGGGAGAAGCCATCCTACCCCAAGTGCAGATCGTGGACACAGGGCAGCTGCATTCCCACTGCATTCACCCTCGGCTTCCCACAGGTATAAGGGCACTGCATCCAGGGTCATCTGCACATACCATTATTGGGTCATTATTACTAGACAATGAACATCGTAAACACAAAAGCCCAAAAATCATGCCAGAAGTATTTTTTTCCCGTTTTCCAATACATTATGTGGTAAAATAATCTCATTCAAAACGGCAACTCGTCCCTCAAAGATAGGCCTTCATAAAAAAAAGGTGTAACTTTTGGAAGAGGGGAATAAAAAATGAAAACACAAAAATTAAAATTGTTTGTGGCGATAAGGGGTTAATATACTAAGCAAAATGACATGAGCACAGTAAAACTATTTCATTTGTGTGCCAGACCATGAATTTATCTGCATAAGGGAAGATGAATGTGATTTTTATGCAGGGCCGCAGGCTGTTCATCTGCTCTGTGCTGGCGCTAAATAAACTGATAAGCCACAATTTCCTGCCCGACACACGGTGCCCTCTAGAAAAACTTTTCATGAAGTGATTTGGCTTAAGACCATGAATTCTGAAAAATGGAGAGGTGAGTTTATTTTATTTTTTTTGTTCAAGGCGTCTACTCTAGGTAGTAGATTTTACCATTTGCTATTCAATTTATATGACATCACCGTACAGGTGCAGTCAGGATATAATAGCCACCTTAGAATGCAGCATAGGTGATGCTGAAGGTGGCACTTTTTGTTTAAAACACCCAAATCTGGTGACAGGTTCACTTTTAAGGGAACTTTTGATTGCTCTCAGTGGGAGAAAGGCTGGCTTCACACTGCAGTCAGGTTAGATCAGTTCAGGTTTTGTGTTCCAAAACCAGGAGTGACTCCAAAACCTAGAACAGGTGTCAATCTTTCAATTATACTTTTTCTCTGCAAGTTCCTCGCCTGGTTTTGGAATACAAAACCTGACCTGATCTGACCTGACCACAGTATGAAGCCAGCCAAGCAAAATAATTATCTTGTAGTTGTGATACCTTTTATTGACTAAGGCTGCTTTCACACTGCGTTTTTGTTCAATCCGTGGCTGTCCGTTGGAAAACGGACAGCCACGGATCCGATTTGGCCCCCTTGTTATGCTATGGGCACGGATCGGATCGGATTTGCCCTTAATGGCATCCGATTTTTGTCGGATCCAATTCTGTCCGATTTTTTTGCTGTGCCCAAAATCACAGACTGCTGCAATTTTGGGCACAGCGAATCAAATCGGACCGAATTGGATCCGACCTGATCCACGCCAAATAACATGGGGCCTATGGAGCGCGGGTCCGAGGAAACACAGGATCGTTCCTAGGACCCGATGTTAGTGTACTGAGCATGCTCGGTACACTAAAATCGCTCTGTGCCATCTAATTTCACTTCTGCAATGTATATACGTACATTGCAGAAGTGACATTTAGTTAAAAGAAAGGGTTAAAAATAAAAAAACTTTATTCTCACCTGTCCCGCGATCCACCGATGCCTCCAGCGCTCGATGCTTCTAGGACCTGGCGTGATGTCACAGTCACATATAACCGGTCATGTGACTGTGACATCATGCCAGGTCTTGTAAGGATCAGAAGAAGATAGCTGGAAGCGCTGGGGGACTCGTGGATGGGTGAGAATAAAGATTTTTTTATTTTTTGAGGGGAAAAAGAGGGGAGAAAGAGGTAGAGAGAAGGAGGAGCAAGGTGACAGGAGGAGGTGGGAGAAGATCCAAACTAATCCTGCAAAATATCGGAATTGGATGCCTATTTGGCATCCGATTGCAGGCATCAGTTTGGATCCGTTGCTGTCCGAGGGGTCCTGCAAAAAGTTGGATCCCCTCAGACAGCACAAAAACGCTGTGTAAAAGCAGCCTAACAAAAATAAAATAATTGATGTTACAAGCAGGACTGTGGAGTCGGTAAGCCAAACTTCCGACACATAAATTTCCCTGAATCCAACTTCGACTCCATCTCCACCAAAATGGACACCAACTTCAATTAGGCCCCTTTTTGCCCGGATCCGGACAAAAAAACGGAAGTGCAGCCTAACGGCCGCACTTGCCGCACACTTGTGGCAAGCCCCATGCATTGTCTATGGGGCTTGCGGTAAGGTGCAGCAAGTGCGGTTGCGGGCGTGAAAAAAAATACAGCTGACCGCTTTTTTTTTTCGCGGCCGCATCTGCCAAAACCGCACTTGCCGCGTCTGCCGCACACTTATCGCAAACCCCATAGACAATGCATGGGGCTTGACATAAGTGCTGCCATTAGGCGGCACTTGCGGCAGATGCAGTGTTTTGTCCGGATCCGCGCAAAAATGCCAGTGTGAAAGCACCCTTACACAGCCCTGGTTACAAACAGCTTTCAAGACATCTTGGGTCTCTCCAAACCTTTTTTCTTCTAATTAAAGGGAACCTGTCACATCCTTTTTCGATAATACAATGCCCCCGATGTCTTGTTAGTAATGCAGTGTATATCACTACCGTGGTTTTGTCAAAATAAAAGTTGCCAGTATTTATCTTAAATTTTTTATGGTGAGGTGAATGCATTACAGACTTTTTCTTTAAGTCGTAGGAGTTGTCGCTTTCCTTTGGGTCAGTCATCAGGGACGGACTGGCCCAGGTGGCAGTGGGGCATCTGCCCCCAGGCCGGTGGTATAGCCCACCAGTAAGGCTGCCCCCACAGTGAGATGGGCTGCGACCTCACTTGGGCCCCCCAGCTCCTCACTTGGGCTCAGTGCTGAATAGCACGACCTGCTCCTCGCTTGGGCTCAGTAACACCAGCCACCAGTCCTCTTCAGTTGGCTGGCAGAGTCAGCCAGTCAGCCCCTGTCAGTCATGCTCCTCTTCATTTATGCAAGCCTCCCACATTTATTGCCATGAATAGCCCAACATCTCTGATTAAATCCTGCACTCGTGCGCTGCCTCACAGTTCTTTGTGCGTGCGCTCTGCGCGTTTCTCTTCTTTCTTTTCCTCCTGGCGGAAGCTGCAGCAGAGCAGTCTCAAAATCACAGGGATATGTTGAAACAATGCAGAGTTATGGCCACATGACATGATATCACATTTAAAAAATGTGTTCTTGTCACTAGGGGTTAAGTACATTTTTTAGTATCACTTATAGGCAGTTTTTTTTTTAACCATTATATTTTTATTAGAGAATTTCAGACAGAATTACAATAAATGCGCAATTCGTCAATTAATCACAATAGAAGTAATCACAACAAGAGGCTAACATCAAAAATAAGAAATAAGCCTAGAAAATAAAGAAAATTATCACAAACATTAAAGAGAAATGAGTAGGGAAGGGCAAGGAGGGGAAAAAACATAAAAAAAATGAGGTAAACATTTACCCCAAAATTCTATATGGTTCACTAATGTATCATTGACAACTCAATCACCTGGTGACCTCAATAGCATTATGGACGGACTGTACCCAGGGATCCCACCAATTCAATATTTTGTACCTTGTGGGGAGATCATGTGCCAAGAGTAGCTCATACTAAAAGTGTACATTTATGCGGTTGACTAGTTTCGTCTTAGATGGAGAGCTCGGAGACTTCCACTTGGACGCCAAACACATTCTTGCCGCTACTAATGTATTAGTGACAATTGGGCGAAGAGTCAAGGCCTAGGCCTAACAGGGCAACCGGGGCCTCCAGGGCCAGAGGCAGTCCTGTGAGAGTGTCGAGTAGCTCTTCAACTTCAACCCAGAAGGATTTGATAACATAGCAATCCCACCAAATGTGGGTGGGTGACCCCACTGAGGAGCAGCCCCGCCAACATTGCCGGGAAGTAAAGAAGTCTCTGCCCCCAAATTTGGCTACACGGTCCGGAATCAGGTACCAGTGAAGTTGGAGCTTCTTTGCCTGCTCTAGGTGATTTATACATGACGAGTAAAGAGATGCATGAGAGGCCGCCTTCTGCCAAGCCTCCAAAGGAGCAACAAATCCCAGACCCCCCTCCCACTTGGTCATGTACGTGAGTTTCTGTCTAGTGTGTTGGTTCAAAAGAGCCTTATAGATAATGGAGACCCCACCAGAACTAATGCCCCTTGACTTAAAGAAGGCCTGCAAAGAACCAATAAACGTTCCTTGGGACAGTGCAGGCAGGGAGACAGAGGCCAGGAAATGCCGCAGCTGCAAGTATTTAAAGAAATCGTTTTTAGGGATGTCGAACGCCTTTGCCAACTCAGAAAAAACTTTCAAGTTACCCCCCTCCATAATTTGAGTCAAAAGGTGAATACCCTTTAATTTCCAGTTTCGGAGGTTCAGAAGCCCGATAGAATGCTCTACCGCGTCTAGTGTGATATATCTGTGCAGAAAGGATAGTAAGTCTCTACTCTCTTGGGACCATATTTTCAGTAAAGTTCTCATCGAAGAGAGACCTCCCGATACCTGGAAAAACTTCATCAAGTTTATTTCCAACAATAGCCGGGTGGATTATTTGGGAGCAAAGAAGGCTTCAATTTGGAGCCAGAGGGAGGTCTGATCCTGCGACCACCAATTCCTAGCCGCCTCAAGGTGTGCTGCTTTATAGTAAGAATGGACGTCCGCGACCCCCAGCCCCCCTGTCGAGGTATGCAGGGTGAGGACCCTATTTGCTACACGGTGAGTCTTTCCCTGCCAAATAAATAAACCTAAAGTCGCCTGAAATGCTCGCAGAAACTTGCCCGGGATAAGGAGGGGGAGACACCTCAGTAGGTATAGTATCTTAGGGAGATAAGTCATTTTGATAATCTGAATTCTGGCCATCCACGATAGGAAAAGACCAGAGTGACTTTCCAATTCCCTTTGGATACTCTTGAGCAAGGACTCACAGTTATGACGTACAATTTTGTTTAGTTTAGTTATGTGTAGACCTAAATAGGTGAAGCCCTCCTCCGCCCAGGCAACTGAGAACTGTCTCCAGATGATCTTCTGTTCAAACTCTGTGACATTAATTGGATAGAAAGAAGATTTAGTCATATTCAATTTGTAATAAGATGCATGGGAGAAGTTTTCCAGGACTTTTAAGATTTTCGGGATCGTGGAGGAAAGCTGCGAGCACATAAAAACTACATCGTCCGCATAGAGCCCAATCTTATGCTCCAAAGGTCCCACCTCCACTCCCCGAATTTCTGGGTCCCCCCTCACCACCGCAGCCAAGGGTTCCATTACCAAGGCGAAAATCAGCTGGGAGAGGGGCACCCCTGCCTGGTTCCATTGGAGATGTCAAATACTGAGGACATAAATCCTGATGCCCTAACCGAAGTGCAGGAAGAGGAGTAGAGAGCCATAATGGCTCTTTGGAAGTCTCCTACTACTCCAAATCTTTGAAGGACTTTTCGAAGGTACCCCCAATGCACCCTTTCGAACGCTTTTTCTGCGTCAAGGGACAGGAATGCACCGGGGGCCCCTCTCCTCTCCATGATCTCCATCAAGTCCACCAGTCTCCTCGTGCCATCACGGGCCTGCTTCCCCGGGACAAACCCCACCTGCTCTAGCCCCACCAGAGAGGGCAATACTTCTCCAAGTCTGTTAGCGAGAAGTTTAGCGTACAGTTTTACATCACAATTTAGTAACGCGATTGGACGGAAATTGCCCGAGGAGTCAGGTGTTTTGCCAGGCTTGGGGAGAGTGGTTATAATTGCTTCTAGACCTTCCCGTCTAATACTTCCCACCCTTCGCCACAAGTTAAAGAGGTCCAGCAGGGGTCTAGTTAAAAGTTGTGAAAAACTGGAGTAGTACTGAAACGAAAACTCATCTGGCCCCGGATCAGTACGTTTCTTGGTAGAAACAATAACCCCCTGAATCTCCTGTTCAGTAAAGGGTGCATTAAGTGACCTAAGTTGTTCCTCTGAGAGGGCAGGGAGCCTAGCTCTATCCAAAAATGTCTTAATAGAATCTGTCGACGGTTGAGGGACCGAGTCAGAGTCCCGTAGGTTATACAAGGAGCGGTAGTAAGACCCGAATTAAATTGCTATTGCAGTGGGATTGCGCACCGTTGTGCCATCACCCTTACGTAAGAAGGGAATTTTTGTCTGTAGTTCCCTTTTTTTTACTCTCCTGGCAAGCAGCGTTCCGGCTCTGTCTCCCATACCATAAAACCTCGCCCCAGACTTCTTAAGCTGATGCTCCGCCCGTGCAAGGAGCAGAGCTCGAAGCTCTCTTCTGGCCAACAGTAAGTCAGGGAGTTGTACAGTCAACTTCGAGCTCCTCTGTAGAGTTTCTAATTGTTTAATTTTATCCAGCTGTGTAAGCAAATTTTTGTCGTATTTCCTTTTAGCTATAGCCGCCATTTTGAGGAGCAAACCTCTGAGAACTGCCTTATGGGCAAACCACAAGGTGTCCGGGGGCATATCAACTGTGGTGTTTTCTTTAAAGTAAAGTTTAATGGCCTCTGAGAGTTGATCAACGTTAGAGGGGGAAGCCAGGAGATGAGCATTTATTTTCCAGCAAGTTGGAGGGCGAGTTGCGGCAGAGTCGGCTATCCTGAGTGAAACCGGAGCATGATCAGACCACGTGATGGATCCTATGCTCGAGTCCAAGCACGTCTGCAGCACAAAATCATCAATCAGGAAATAGTCGAGTCTACTTGTGACTTGTGACGATGTGAATAGAAGGTATAGTCCCTTTCGTCAGAGTGCATATACCTCCACACATCATGGAGATGATGTGTAGAAACTACAAGCCCCAACTCCGATCGGTATAGAGACGACTTCGAGCAGTCTAATTGTTTATCCATCGGTATGTTAAAGTCACCCGCTATAATCTTGCTACCCCTCGCTACAGAGGAAACTTTAGATAGAAAGGACCTCATGTATCGTACCTGGCCTGTGTTCGACCCATAGATAGAGGCAAGTGTGTAGGGCCTATCATTAAGAAGACATAACACAATGACGTATCTGCCCACCGGGTCCGACCCCTCCTCAATCAATTTAAATGTGACCGACCTGTGGATCAGGATGGCCACCCCAGCTTTTTTAGCGGCCCCCCCGGCTAGGAATTGTGTCGGGTAGAAGGCCGAGGCCAGTCTGGGGTGGTCCTTCCCCAGCAGGTGGGTCTCCTGTAAAAACACCACGTCATTTTGTGCTTTTTTCAGATGTTGCCAAAGTATTGCTCTTTTACAGGGAGCGTTAAGGCCGTTTACATTGAATGAAACCATAGTGATGCTCATTTTCGTTAAGTGCCTGGTCCTCAGTCTGTTTAAAACCTTACAAAGTTAACAAAGACACTGCTTGCAGCAAGGCTGAATACTTCACCACAGCTGAATGAGATCAAAGGTTCAAAGTTAAGGGAGGAAGAGAAAGGGAGGACAAAGGAAGGGAGAAAAGAGGGAGAGAGAAAGAAAAAAAAGAAAAAATAAAGGCGAAAGAGAGAGAATACAAATGACCAACAATATAGGACAGACAACAATTGCATAAACACATAAACTGATATGAAAATATAAGTGTTAACCAGTCTCCTTCCCGCAAGCAGGACGGGACTAGTTTGTGGGGGAGAATCAGTGTGAGCTTTTCAGATCTCTCTACCTCAGCCGAGGCAGGAGAGAGTCACCCCGATGGAAATGTGACTCACTGCTCACAACCCCACAGCCTAAACAACCGGAAACTTAGGCTGGGAAAACAAATTAACCGGCACCAGCACGACCCATTGTTCTTGTTAGAGGTCATTTCACAGCCTCCCTGGAGTTGGGAGAGCTTCCCGAATTTCTTTGCTGATTCTTGGTGGCAGCCGAGGGGGAAGCAGGGGGCCGCCGTAAGTTCCAGTCTCCAAGAGCCATCTTGAGCTTGGAGGGAGACGTAAAAACGTGTCTATTGCCCTTATATCTAAAGGAAACATTAACTGGATAGCCCCAAGAATATTGTATGCCCCTGTCGCGGAGGATTTTGCAGTGGGGTGCGAAGTCTCTGTCTCGCCAGTGTTCCTTGGCAGAGATCTGGGTAGGCCTGCCATCCCTTGTAGTTTCCAGAATCCAGAGGGTGCTGTCTCAGCTTCTGTAGGACCCTGTCTCTTGGTCTGGGGAGCCCAGACACACCAGGACATCCCTGGGCAAATCCTGCCTGATGTTAGGGGGTCTTGGAAGTCTATAGGCTTTTTCAGGTAATAGCTCAGAGACTGGCATCTCCGGTAATAAGAAACAGAGGAATGTTCCTTTTAATGTCCTCCTCTCCTTCTGTTTCTGGGATACCTCTGAGTTTCAGATTATTTTTCCTTAGTTTATCCTCCAGATCCCAGGTTACTGCTCTTATAGCCTTAATATCCTGTTCCACACCCTGGTAACTGTCTGCGGGCTCATTGTGAGCTGTGGCAAACTCCGCCATTTTAGTTTCAATGTGTTGTGTACGTTCTCCCATGGCGGCCATATCTTCCCTCAGCTCCCTTATGCAGTCTGTCAAGTCAGCTTGTAAAGACTTGCGCAGGGTCTCAAGCAGACCCTTCAGGCATCCCAGAGTGACCGGGGTGTTTGTTGTCATCCTGCTCTCCCCCCGACCTTGGGCTCTTAGAGGCCCGGGAGGAGTGAGGAGATCGCGCCATCGGGGACTCAGCCGGCGCCATCTTAGAGCGGGCTGCTGGAGCGGGACCCGAGGAGAAGAAGTCCGTCACCTTAGGCGGTCGTTCCTTGCTCCGGAGCGATTGTCTTGGCATCCCGGCGATCCTCTCGGTGAGCTGCAGCTGGAGCTTCTGCCTGTGGTTTGCTGGGGAGGCTGGAAGCACTTATTATCTCCGTTTTGCTGGGCGCTGATGCCGGAGCTCCGGTGTTAAGCGTCCTGCATGGATGGTGTCAGGACACGCCCCTCCTTTATAGGCAGTATTAACACACTTTCATACCTAAATTGGTTGAAGACAAATCATTCCCAATTTGCATATTTTCAAACTTTTTGTAACTTTCTCATTATTTTCACCAGTTTTATAGGAACAGAAAAACGTTTTCTTTATCACTAGAATACAGGGCCATAGAAATTCACTGCTTTAAACATATGTATCTCTATCCACCCGTGTAATCTGCTTCTGGATTCACTACCTGTGCCGAATACCACACCTCGCAGCCCCCCTGACGTCTTTTATACATCAGTCACATGCAATATGATCTGGTCACTTCCGCCAACACGTGACGTTAAACACCCACAGGGATACACAAGATCAACTTGGTGCAGTTTTATACTGACACTACTGTCCACAGAGACACAGAGAGGCATACCTCCACGTGAGACTGCACTCCCTCACGACCTTGACAGGCTGGGAGACTCTTTTCACTGACCCAGTGAAACAGAGCCCTGCCAACCCTGTACAGCTTCCACCAGTTTCTCATTAGGTGTAAGTCTGGTCTGTTACAGGTAATACCGGGCCAGAAACTGACCAAGTCAGCGTATAATACTAAACCGAAGGCACAGACGTATGTGGGCTTGTGGATCGTGATAAAAGAACAACCAGGGATTAAATTATATATATTTAATCGCCTTAGGCGTACACTAGAAATACCAATAGTTACACGATGAGTTATACAGATATGCAAATAAAGGTATTAGGATTCGAAAGTTATATGCAGTCAAGTGTAAGTCAGTTATAGGTTTCTTGTTGCTGGTGGACACATGAAGACAACGTAGAGCCACAGAGTTTTCTTGGTTACTCCCAACCATGTAACTTAAAGCAACTTCCTTGAAAGTAAACAGCTGGAGAAATATGACAGGTAGCTTTTAACCCCCAGGCTGGTCACTCTCCCTCTGCACCCAGGCTGTTTTTAAATTTCCTCCTCCTTGGCTTATGATAAATTATCTGAAAAAGCTATGAAGGGTCATAACTTTCCACAGGGAGGTCTGAGGGGAATGGTTCTGGTGCCATCAGATCCAGCAGGATCTCCTCTGCACTTGAGACCAAATATGAGATCCCTACCTGACTTCTGCAAGCCGTTTTCCATATCTTTCTAATGAAGGGTTCTAAAACGAATTGGGAAATAGGTGTATGTGCTGCTTGCTCTCACGATTTCAGAAATGTAATCAGTGTCATTCTCAGATGTACGGTATTTCAAGAATGCTTATTAATATGACGATGCCATGCTGATGAGACTGATAATTCTGACAGAACCTGTTAGCTTTCCTTTCAGTATTTGTCTGCCACAGCAGGGGTCCGAAGCCATAAAGTGAAACATTTCCTTACTTTTAATTAAAATTGCACATATCTGCCAGTAATACCATTTGGTTGTGAGATGCAAGTTCCTGAGGAGGGGTCAGAGTGGAATGGCTAATATGTGCAGATAACAGATGTAAAAACATCTATTACTTACAACTATAGAAATATCTTGGGGACCTTTGACTGATTGGCCAGTTTGAAGATCTCATATATTCTTCACACTGCCTCTAATACAGCACAAAATTACCAAATTCTCCTGTCTTCCTCAGTCTGGGCTGTGGCTCATAGCTAGAGCTGCTGCCTATGAACTTTAAAATTGAGTGATTCTCAGGGAGACCGGATCATAAGAGGACAAGGGACTGTTTACTTAGTTTATGTTCATGCAGATAGATTCCAGCCCCATTCCCAAAGAGGAAGAGCTGCAGAGCCAGTGAAAAGTGAGGAAGTCAGGACTAAGCCCTCAAAACAAGAAATTCCCGCTGAATTTAGGATGGTTGTGAGCTAAGCTTTTGCGCTACAGTATATAATAAATATAGAAGGGCGTCTACTAAGAGTATCTTTCATCATTCGTGTTAATGGCTACCTTTTGGTACTGTACTACTAATACTTCTAAACAGTCTAAAATTTGCACAGCTAATCCTAAGAACTGGACTACATAATCAGTGGAAATTTGCATGAAAGTGTACTTTTTGTTTGGGTGCCGCTCATTGTCTGTCCTGTGTATGGGCTCTAATGTTTGAAATTTGGCATTTTATAGAAACACTTTTGACTTGTTATACTGGCTACTGACTTGCCCCGTGGAGTACACCGAATCGGGCCTCTCTTCTGGCGATGTCGTCTGCTGGGTTGGGAGTCTCTGGGTTATCATGGTGGCATGACCCGGTCCATGGCCCCGGAGCAGTCAATAAAAAGAGAGGTTCATGGGATAGGGGAATTTATAGAGATTTGGGGGGTGATTGTCATGACTCCACTCATGGTTTGCAGCTAATAGTGGCCGCCGCTGCAGACCGGGACTTCTGGGAATGATGCGGGGGCAGCTATGATGGTGTCACTCCCCACGGGTGGAGCGTGTCCTTTATTGAATCCGAAGTAGGGATTATTAGGGTGATGGTGGGCCAGCAGGGCTGTGCTGGCTGCAGGGAAGGATCGGAGGATCTCACAGGCAGGTTCCTGCTGCCTGCTCGGCGATTCAGTCTACCTTACCTCAGGTGGGAAATGAACAGTCTCACACACAGTTCTGAATTCCAAAACCGGTTTACCCAACTTTCTCTGCTCGCACCAAAGGTTACAGCTTAGGTTCAGTTGTAGTCCTTAGCAACCAGGATGGCTTGTCCAGTACACCCCTTTTGTGTTCCTTCACTCTCGGGCTGTTCTTCAGCGCTGCCTGCTCGCATCACTCTTGCACGCACCTCTGCACACAGTGCCCCAGTCCAGTAACCATGGGCCTTGTCGGGCGACCGGCCATGTCCCCTGAGCCTAGTACGGCTGCCGTCTCAACAGATGTGTCGGGAGTAGGCCACAGCTACTCTAGATCTTGTGGCTTCTGGTTTTGTGGTTGGAGCTTGGAGTCTCCTTGCCACCTTCAGGACTGGATCCCTGGTGCTCGCCCTGCCCCTCCGCTTTACTTCATATTTGGAGGCACGGGGGGATCGCTCACTACCCGTGCCCCTGGGGCTCCCTCTGTCTATCTGCAGTCTTTTGGCCCGGGGCCAGGGACAAGCCTCGACTCTGCTCAAGTCCTCTGGGCCCTTTCGCCTGCTTACTTTGCCAACATTCTCTCCAACTGAACTCCCACTTCCTGTTGTGTTTCCCTTTTGTCCTCTTTCCTATTTACTGACTGCTCTTCCCAACCACCACCTTTCTTCTCCCCGCCGTCCCACTGACTACCTGAGCCGTCCCACTGACTGGGTTCACTGGGACCGGGTATGTTGATTGTGTTCATGGGTGACTGGACTTACCAACCTGGTTACTGCAGACGGGAATACCACACCCGTGGATTGGGTGCAGTACTCCTGTGTGGCGACCAGACCGCAGGGGCGCCACACTAGCTTATGATAAAAATGCAGAATAGTTGAATAAAACTTATTTTTTATTTTTTATTATTATTATTATTTATTTATATAGCGCCATTAGATTCCATGGTGCTTTACATATGAAGAGGGGAGACGAGGACAAGTACAATAAATGAGGACAATCAGGTCCCACAGGTACATGAGGGGAGAAGATCCTGTCCGCGAGGGCTCAGTCTTCAAGGGGCGGGTGGGGATACAGTAGGAAGGGGGGTGTCAGTCATGAGGCGGTGCGGAGGACCAGGTCTCATTGCAGGTTGTAGGCTTGATGGAAGAGGTGGGTCTTCAGGTTTCTTGTGAAGTTACCAAGGGTAGGAGAATGTCTGATGTGGTGGGGAAGAGAGTTTCACAGTATGGGGAGGCACAGGAGAAGTCCTGTATGTGGTTGTGAGATGAGGGGGGAGTAGAGGAGGAGTTCTTGGGAGGATTGCAGGCTGCGTGAAGGTAGGTAACGGGAGACCATGTCGGAGATGTATGGAGGGGACAAGTTGTGGATGGCTTTGTATGTCATGGTTAGTGTTTTAAACCGGGATCTCTGGGAAGCAGGGAGCCAGTGAAGGGCTTGGCAGAGGGGGAAAGACAGGGAAGTAGCAGGGAGACAGGTGGATTAGTCGGGCAGTGGAGTTTAGGATAGGTTGGATAGGTGCAGGGGAGGTAGCGGGGAGGCCGGTGAGCAGGAGGTTGCAGTAGTCGAGGCGGGAGATGATGAGAGCGTGAATAAGGGTTTTAGCAGTGTCGTGGTCAAGAAAAGTGCAGATCCGGGAGATGTTTCTAAGCTGGTGTCGGCAGCAGGTGGGGAGGGCCTGGATGTGAGGCTTGAAGGAGAGGGAACAGTCGGATTACCCCGAGGCACTTAGCGTGGGGGACTGGGAAGAGAGAGCAGTCAATGACGACGATGAATACGTCGGGCAGTGAGGGGGAGCGTCTTTCGGGGGAAGACTATGAACTCGGTTTTGTCCATAGTGCACAGGCATAGTGGAATTTTGAATAGTAGGGATGTGATGTCGGGTCCAGACAGGTAGATTTGGGTGTCGTCGGCATAAAGGTGGTATTGGAGGCCATGGGATTCAATGAGTTGCCCTAGGCCGAGAGTGTAGATTGAGAAGAGTAACGGTCCCAGAACCGAGCCCTGGGGGACCCCGACAGATAGGGGGTATGGTGAAGAGGAGATGTGGGAGTGGGTGACGCTGAAGGTCCGGTTCATTAAGTATGAGGAGATCCAAGAGAGGGCAAGGTCCGTGATGTCAAGAGATTCCAGGATCCGCAGTAGAAGGGAGTGGTCAACAGTGTCGAAGGCGCCGGATAGACCTAGGAGGAGAAGGACAGAGTAGTGATGTTTGCTCTTGGCAGTCTGTAGGTCGTTGGTGACTTTGGTTAGGGCTGTTTCAGTGGAGTGGAGGTTTCAGAAGACAGATTGCAGGCGGTCAAAGAGGGAGCAGGAGGAGAGGTGAGAGGACAGCTCTGAGTGTACATGCTGTTCAAGTAGTTTAGAGGCGAAGGGGAGAAGAGATATGGGGCGATAGTTAGAGACTAATGTTGGGTCGAGGGAGGAGTTTTTGAGGATGAGTGTGATCAAGGCGTGTTTGAAGGCTGAGGGGAAGGTGCTAGTGGTAAATGATAGGTTGAAAAGATGGGTTAGGGCTGGGATGGTAACAGAGGTGAGGTTGGGAATGAGGTGGGATGGGAGCGGGTCATGGGCGCTGGTGGTGAGATGTGATTTTGACAGAAGGGAGGAGAGCTGGTCTTCAGTTATGGGGAGGAAGCAGCTGATGGAGAGGGCAGTATAGGCGAGAGAGAAGGCTATGGGGACAGTGGGTCAAAGCTGTCTCTGATTCTGTCAATCTTTTCTTTGAAGAAGGAAGCAAAGTCTTCTGCAGAGATAAGGGGAGAGGGAGGGAGGGCGGGTGGAGTAAGGAATTTAATTTTTTACAAAGCTGTTTGGGATTGTGGGACAGGGACGTTATTAGGGATGAGAAGGCTTGTTTGGCAGCGAGTGCAGCCTTGATGTCAGTGAGGGACTGTTTGAACAATGCAAAGTGCTCAGTGGAGTGAGATCATTTCCATCTCTCGGCGACCCTGGATGCCCGTCTCCGATCTTTAGTGAGGGCGGTGTGCCAGGGTTGCCTGTTTGTGGAGCGTGGTGTTTGGGTCGAGGGCCTTAGGTGTTGTAGAGGGGGGTGGCTGTGTCTGTGTCATGTATGGATGTTATGTCGGCGAGAGGGAGAAGGGAATCTTAGAATGAACGTAGATCGATGTGTTTTAGGTTTGTGCGGGGGTGATCTAGTATGCGGAGAAGGGGTAGTGTAGTAGCAGATGAGAGGGAGGAGAAGGTCAGTAGATTGTGGTCAGACAGGGGGAGGGATGAGTTAGTGAGGTTGGTATATTGTGTATATATATATATGGCTTGAGAAAGGACCTCCGGCCCGAAATGTCGCCACGCCATTGGCAATAAAGGTTCACTTGACATCTATTTGGTGCTGCTTTTTCCTTTTGTGGATTGTTTACATGGACACTTGACCAGTGTTGAGAAAGCGCTGCACAAGTCTGGTAATATCTGGTGCTGTTCCGTTTCTTTTATTTATATATATATATATATATATATATATATATATATATATATATATTATAACCAGAAAAAATGTCTCTGCAGCGCTCAGCTATTACCAATTATGCACACATGCTACCAAGCGGTATATGAGGAAAAAATTTAAAAACTTACGTTTTTTAAAAAAACACTCAATATTCTTATTTTTCTCTTTTCTGACGTTCCTCATACATACATTGGCCAATGTCTGTTTGCTCATCAACCACGTCACGGTGACCTCAGGTCTGATGAGTCCTAAGCTAACATCCTTGTCCTCTTTGTCCTCCCTCTCCCACTTCTTGTTCAAAAGGTTTTATTAGTTTTAACAAGTGTAAATAATACAAGTAGTAAACTTGCAAACTTATTAAAGAGTTGTTGAAATCAGTTAAGATTACATCTATAAGATATTACAATTTTTAATATAACTTAAACGACTAGTTGTAACATTGACCATAAGTGAATTTTAAAGTTTTAACAGTAGTTGTATATTTCTATTCAGTGTGTTAAATTTAACCAAAGTGAAACAGTTCACAGGTGATTGATCAGTATAAGTGTCAGAGGAAGAAAGAAGGGGGGGGAAGAGGGGAAGGTAATACAAGTAGAGTCAGTCATTTATTATCCGCTAACTTTCTACTTTGCGTGTATTGAGGTAGGGAAAATTTTATTCCAGATACTCCATTTTTTGTTATATTTGTCCATATTGTTGTTTCGTAATGCATAGGCCAGTTCATACGAGTTGTGGAGGGCAATCTTTTCTAGTAAAGCTGAGAATGTGGGTGGTTTAGTGTCTCTCCATAAAGCTGCAATCATGGTTTTCGCTGAGAGGATAATGTGGATTACTAGAGGTCTTAGTTGAGGTGGAATTTGCTCCATGTTTGTGAGTAAATTTACAAGTTCGGGTGTAAGAGTTAGGGAATTATTTGTTATATCATAAATTAGCATTTGGATTTTGTTCCAGAAGTCCGTCAAGATTGTGCAGGACCAGAAGGTATGTGATATGGTTCCTATTTCTTGGTTACACCTCCAACACATAGGTGAGCTATCCTCTTTCATCTGGTGGAGTCGGTGGGGGGTGAAGTACCACCTTGTGAATGACTTGTAGTGTGTTTCAATTAATGTGGTACAGGCGATGGATTTCTGTATGGATGCTAGTGTATAAGATAGAGAGTTCATATCTATTGAGACACCTCCCTCTCCCACTTCTAAGTGGGTGGACACCATCTCAACCCCAGACCACCTGTGGGCGATGATGGTGCTAAGTGCAGACATGGAGCCAGCAACTCCACATATTAGACAAAAAACAGAAAAAACTGCACAGCACTCAAAGACAGTATAAACTGGTGCCAGCAGGGACGCTGGATCAAACAACCAGAAAAAAATTCTCTGCAGCACTCAGCTACTACCAATTATGACCAGAAAAAATGTATCTGCAGCAGGGAGGACAAGGAGGACAGGGATGTCAGCTTAGGACTCATCAGACCTGAGGTCACCGTGTCGTCGTTGATGAGCAAACAGACATTGGCCAATGTATGTTCCAAGAACCTCAGAAAATAAAAAAATAAGAATATTGAGTTTTTTGAAAAAAACTAAATATATATATACGGTATATATATATTTGTGGGATGCTTGAGACTGACCCTTTATCTAGGAGGCAGCAGAGGCGCTTGCTGTTTGCTTCATCTTGCAGACCTGCATCACTGCTTCCCTCCTCTAGCTGAACATTTACAGAATGTAATTTGAAGTTACAATGTATCAGATGTACATTTTGTGATATCTGATACGGCTGTGAGTTCCTGCACATTGTGTGATATCTGATACGGCTGCGGGTTCCTGCACATTGTGTGATATTATTATTATTTATTATTATTATTTATTTATATAGCGCCATAATATTCTATGGCGCTTTACATGTTAAGAGGTCAGACTAGGACAGTAACATAGTAACAATACAAGTAACAATGGCTGTGGACAATTCTAACATACAGATACAATAGGGGAGAAGATCCTGTCCGTGAGGGCTCACAGTCTGTGAGGGGCAGGTGGAGATACAGTAGGAGGGGAAGGTGCCGGTCGTCTCAGCTACTGAGATATTGGCTTTTAAAGTTTAGGGCACCTTATGTGCTAGTTTCCCTTTCAACCAAGGGGGTTTTAGGAGAGTTTCTTCTGGGGCATTACATTTTTCCCTTAATGACACTGCCTAATCGTAAGCAGCCAGCATCATAGAGGGGTAAAAAAGCCAATTCCTAAGACAACCTCAAAACGAGCCTTCACAGTTTGATTGCATGAGCCCCAAAGTCTCACCTTATCACATTGAGATCTCTTCACTATTAGGCTGCTTTCACATTACGATTTTGTTAAATCCGATGCTGTCCGATAAAAATCGGACAGCATCGGATCCGATTTAGTCCCCATGTTCTCCAATGGGGATCGGATCGGATTTGGCATAATTGCCATCCGATTTGCCTCCGATCCGATTCTGTACGATTTTTTGCAGGAGCAAAAATCGTAGACTGCTGCGATTTTGGCTCCTGAAAAAAATCGAAGAGAATAGTATCGGAAGCAAATCGGATGGCAATTATGCCAAATCCGATCCGATGACTTTAACACGGGGCCCTATGGAGCAGGGTCCGAGGAAACATCTGATGTCTCCTCAGACCCGATTTTAGTGTACTGAGCATGCTCAGTACATGCTCAGTATACTAAAACTATTGTGTGCCGCCTAATTTAACTTCCGCAATGTATATACATACATTGCGGAAGTTAAATATAGCTAAACTCAAGTGTTTAAAGTAAATAATCTTTATTCTCAACTGCCAGCGCTCCTCCGGCGTCTCCATCAGCTTCCCGCTCGGTAACAGGACCTGTGATGTCACAACCCGATCTGCTGATCGGGTCACATGTGACCCGATGACGCTTCTGACATCATCACAGGTCCTGTAAAACCGATCGGGAGCTCTGGACATGCCGGGGGAGCGCTGGCAGGTGAGAATAAAGATTTTTTTATGTTGGAATGAAAGGAGGAGCGGGGAGAAGAGGAGAGAAGAGGAAAGCAGGGGGACAGCAGGGGACAACAGGCGGACAGTGAGATGACAGGAGGCAGAGAGGAGGGGGAGCTAGGTGACAGACCAAACTGATCCTGCAAAATGTCGGAATCAGGATGCCTATTTGGCATCCGATTGCAGGGATCAGCTTTGATCCGATACTGTCGATTTTATCGGACAGCACGGATTTAACAGAATCGATGTGAAGCAGTTCATAATCCAGTGCGGGATAAGCAAACTCACTAGTATTGCATAAGTAGAAAATCTGTAAGCATGGGAACCGCACAGCTGTTCCTGTTTAAACAATGGGTCTCCTTAATTCTAAGTTTTAATGTATGTTATTGATAAAATAAATGTTAAATGAGGGTCTGACCAAAGTATGCCCGTTCACATATTATGCAGTTGGTGTACATGTCCTTCATTTCAAGTTTCACTAGGAGAAGTTCGTACGGGTAAGTCACTGAAACGTTTGCCAATCAGATGATACCTGAGCTTTACAGCAAGTGGAGAACACAATCTGTGAGGAGAATACGGGAGTTATCAACATCATCATCCTCAATTCTGTATCACTCACAATTAAGACTTTTTACAGCCTGGAGGAATGATTACAGAGTAAATATTTAATTAATACGAGATGCAGTTTACATGGGCATTTTGCCACATTTAGGCCCCTTTCACATCAGCGTTTTTGATCCGGCAGATTTAACGCATCTGCCGTGTAACGGCTGCACGTGCGCCACACTTGCAACAAGCTCCATTTATTCTCTATGGGACTTGCAGCAGGTGCGGCAAATGCAGTTATTGCCGCGATCTGGCAGTTGCAGCAGGTCAAAAAAACGCAGCGGTGGAATCATACAGAGTTGCATTGCCATGGTATGGTTTCACTATGTTGCTATGCAATAGGTTTGCAGTTTTTAGAGTTTTGTTTCCTCTCTCTCCGTGTAGCTGCTCTGATGTCAGTAACCACTCACTACTTCTCCATAATGTCTGTCAGCCATCTTAGTATCTGCATCTCTTTAAAGCCTCCCTCCTCCCTTTTGTGATTCACGCAGACCAGGTGGGCTTTGTCGGGGGCTGAGAGACGAGACAACACAATTAGAACTTTGCTGTTTGTTGCTAAAGCCAGGGCAAACTCGACTCCTCTCAGTTTGTTGTCCGTGGATGCTGTAAAGGCCTTTGAAAGAGTCCACTGGGGGTTCCTAAGGGTATGCGTTGATTCAGCTTGGCGTGGGCCCCAAATTTCTTTCCCTATACTCCTGCCCGGCAGCCAGAGTAAGGATCGGGGTTGTCCTTTCCTCCTCCATTCTCAATTAAAAATGGGACCAGACAGGGATGCCCCCTATCACCTCTCCTTTACTTCATTGTAATGGAACATCTGGCTGTAGCCATTAGAAACTCAGACATTCACAGGATTAAGATATGGCAGAGTCATTATAAATCGGCTCTATTCGCAGATGACCTCTTGTTGTATGTCTCCCAGCAAAAAAAAGCTCACCAAAATTTTGCCAGGTAAAATATCTGTTGCACCTAGCAGACGGCTGTCAGCTCCACTGGTAGGCAACATAAGTGTCCTAACACCGATGCCAATCCCCTACAACCAATGTATGTCTCCCAGCCCCACATACAGTTAGGGCCAGAAATATTTGGACAGTGACACAAGTTTTGTTATTTTAGCTGTTTACAAAAACATGTTCAGAAATACAATTATATATATAATATGGGCTGAAAGTGCACACTCCCAGCTGCAATATGAGAGTTTCCACATCCAAATCGGAGAAAGGGTTTAGGAATCATAGCTCTGTAATGCATAGCCTCCTCTTTTTCAAGGGACCAAAAGTAATTGGACAATGGACTCTAAGGGCTGCAATTAACTCTGAAGGCGTCTCCCTCGTTAACCTGTAATCAATGAAGTAGTTAAAAGGTCAGGGGTGGATTCCGTGTGTGATTTTGCATTTGGAAGCTGTTGCTGTGACCAGACAACATGCGGTCAAAGGAACTCTCAATTGAGGTGAAGCAGAACATCCTGAGGCTGAAAAAAAAGAAATAATCCATCAGAGAGATAGCAGACATGCTTGGAGTAGCAAAATCAACAGTTGGGTACATTCTGAGAAAAAAGGAATTGACTGGTGAGTTTGGGAACTCTAAAAGGCCTGGGCGCCCACGGATGACAGCAGTGGTGGATGATCGCCGCATACTTTATTTGGTGAAGAAGAACCTGTTCACAACATCAACTGAAGTCCAGAACACTCTCAGTGAAGTAGGTGTATCTGTCTCTAAGTCAACAGTAAAGAGAAGACTCCATGACAGTAAATACAAAGGGTTCACATCTAGATGCAAACCATTCATCAATTCCAAAAATAGACAGGCCAGAGTTAAATTTGCTGAAAAACACCTCAAGAAGCCAGCTCAGTTCTGGAAAAGTATTCTATGGACAGATGAGACAAAGATCAACCTGTACCAGAATGATGGGAAGAAAAAAGTTTGGAGAAGAAAGGGAACGGCACATGATCCAAGGCACACCACATCCTCTGTAAAACATGGTGGAGGCAACGTGATGGCATGGGCATGCATGGCTTTCAATGGCACTGGGTCACTTGTGTTTATTGATGACATAACAGCAGACAAGAGTAGCCGGATGAATTCTGAAGTGTACCGGGATATACTTTCAGCCCAGATTCAGCCAAATGCTGCAAAGTTGATTGGACGGCGCTTCATAGTACAGATGGACAATGACCCCAAGCATACAGCCAAAGCTACCCAGGAGTTCATGAGTGCAAAAAAATGGAACCTTCTGCATTGGCCAAGTCAATCACCAGATCTTAACCCAATTGAGCATGCATTTCACTTGCTGAAATCCAGACTTAAGACGGAAAGACCCACAAACAAGCAAGACCTGAAGGCTGCGGGTGTAAAGGCCTGGCAAAGCATTAAGAAGGAGGAAACCCAGCGTTTGGTGATGTCCATGGGTTCCAGACTTAAGGCAGTGATTGCCTCCAAAGGATTCGCAACAAAATATTGAAAATAAAAATATTTTGTTTGGGTTATGTTTATTTGTCCAATTACTTTTGACCTCCTAAAATGTGGAGTGTTTGTAAAGAAATGTGTACAATTCCTACATTTTCTATCAGATATTTTTGTTCAACCCTTCAAATTAAACGTTACAATCTGCACTTGAATTCTGTTGTAGAGGTTTCATTTCAAATCCAATGTGGTGGCATGCAGAGCCCAACTTGCGAAAATTGTGTCACTGTCCAAATACTTCTGGCCCTAACTGTATCTATTCCATTTATCTTGCATGAGATCAACAGGTTTGACTCTGTGAGTAATTTTAAGGTTAACTGTTCCAAATACGAGGTTCTGGGTATCTTCTTATCTCAGCGGGATATCTGTTGCATGACTCAGGATTTTCCCTTCAAGTGGAAGATGGAGGCTATCAAGTATCCATATCCTCAAATCCTTCCACTCTCCTTTGACTGAATTATCAATCTTTGCTGTCTAACATCGAGGCTTTCTTAGTCTCGTATCGATATCTCAAAATGTCCTGGTTTGGCCGGATGAACGTCATCAAGATGGATGTTTCACCCCACTTGTTATATATTTTTCAGACCGTTCCTCTCGCACCCAGCTTCTTTTCTAGAGTACGATCCTCTGTAACCAGATTTGCTTGGGGAGCACTTAGGCCCAGAGTGCGTATGGATATTCTGACTTTACCAAGGTCTAGGGGCTGCGCTCGACTACCAGACCTGAAGACATACTTCTTAGCTTCCGCCATGGCCAGAGTTTTGGATTGGCATTTTAGTAATACTGATAGACAGTGGATTGCCATTGAACAGGACAGTTTAGGTGTCCCATTGAGGTATCTCCCCTCGATTTCTCACTCTGATGTTCACGGTTTAGGCGTAATGCACGACATGACCAGTGACCCTTTGAGAGCATGGCACACAGTCACCCATAAGCATCTATCGACCGGTCAACTTAGCCCGCTTATGCCTCTCTTCTTTAACCTGGCTTTGTCTCTCGGCCTGCATAAGCACTCCTTTTTGTGCTGGATGAGTGTGGAGGACAGCCGAGTAGGTCAGATGGTGTTACAGGGTAGGATTTCCTTGTCTGAGGATCTACAAGTGAGATCCCCGGTAACACCTATAAGCTGACTGAAGTTTTTACAGCTTTGGTCCTTATTGACGTCCACAGAGTATGGCTGTTGGCTTCGGACAGATCCCACCCCATTGGGGAAAGTCTTTCTGCAGGACTCCCCTCCGAGTTGTAAGATCTCTGTCATGTACCGTTTGCTTGTGGATATGAAGGGAGGAGGTAAACGCCATTTCCAAAGATTGTGGGAGAGAGATCTGGAAAGGGAAATTCCGGAGGCTGAATGGGAGAAATGTTTAATTTTCACTCACAAACTGCCTAACACCTATGCAGCTCAAGAAAAAAACTATAAACTCTTGACCAGGTGGTATCTATGTCCAGTTAATGTGCATGTTATCTTCCCTTCAGCATCTGAGATGTGCTGGCGTTGCGGGACAGCAGAGTATACACTGCTGCATATATGGGGGAGTTGCTCTGAGATCCAGACATTTTGGTCGCGTGTATTTGCAAATTATAATTTGATTACAGGCAAGCAGGCAGTGGGTTGCCCAGAAATAGCGCTATTGTCCATTTACTCCCAATCGGTCAAATTTCACAAGAAAGATATCCTTCGTTTTTGTATAGCCGCAGCCCGCACTGTGATCCAGAGATTCTGGGAGTCCACTCAGGTGCCACCTATTGCTGAATGGTATTCGGAAATGGTGGACATCTTTCCATATAAGAGTTAGCTGCTGAGGCGTTAGATTCACTGGATAAATTCTCCTTTGTGTGGATGGAATGGATTCTCTTCAGAGACTCCCCGAACTTTCGTGATATCCTTGAGTGAAGGTGGGCACCTCTCCGGATTCAACTGAAAAGGGTGGTAGAATCAAGATAGGAGATTGTCCTTTCCACCCCCTTGCTCGTACTTTCTTGTCTTTCATCCTCTGTACTGCTCTTTCCTCCCCCTTGCTCGTACTTTCTTGTCTTTCATCCTCTGTACTGCTCTCCTCTTTCTCTTTTACCTAGAATTTCTTTTACCTTACTACTTTCGATGCTCGTGGTACCCTCGATTAGTGCTCGCCGGACCTAACCGTGAAGGACTTAAGACTTAAGTCACGGACGTTCTGATTACCCAGAGACTGTTTTGGTGCTGGCGTGGTGATGGGCACAATCTGCGCCGGAGCTTTGACTCCTACACTAGGCCTATAGGGCCTCCAAGAACGTGTTGTTAACCTTTAACAGTTATTACTGAGTTTACTTGTCAATTTTTTGCTTCCAGGTCCTAGTTGGACTATTTACTTTACCTTTTGGTATTATAATCTGGAATCAATAAGTATCTGTTATCGTGTATGTCTTTATGTTCACCTTAATAAAAAAAGAGATTAAACTAAGATATAAAATCAATTAATGAGAGCTGTAAACTGCGTAACAGAAAAAAAGGTCCAAACTCCAAAATTAAATTTCTTTGTTTGCCACAACATTGCTATAAAATGAAATAACGGTCAATCAAAACAGCGCATCCACCCAAAAATGATATCATTAAAAACATCAGCTCAAGACGCAAAAAAATAAGCCATCACACAGCTCCAGATCCCGAAATATGAGAACGCTACAAGACGCAGAACATGGCGCAAAAAGTGCTAATTTTTTTTTTTATTTCATTCAAACTTCTGAATTTGTTTTCACCATTTAGATACCAGTAAATGTATACATGTTTGGTATCTACGAACTCGTACCTACCCGAGACATCACACCGTCATGTCGGTTTTACCATATAGTGAGCATGGCAACTAAATACCCCAAAACCAAGTGTTTTTTTTTTTTTTTGCAATTTCACTGCACTTGGAATTTTTGCGATTTCTCTCTACACTATATGGTAAAAGACATGATTGCATCTGAAAGTACAACTCGTCCCGCAAAAAGCAAGGTGTTATATGTCTGTATTGGCGGAAAAATAAAAACGTTATGGCTCTTGGAAGCGGGTGCAAAAAATGAAATTGAAAAACTAAAAATTCCAAGGTCATGAAGGGGTTAATTTAAAAATGTCCAAAAATGCACATGTGTCTGCTATGCTCCTAGCCACATCTGTACCAAAATTCAAGTTGGGATCACGATGGGATCATATTTAAAGGGAACCTGTCACCTGGATCTAAGCCCCTACACTATCACTACCTGTCCCTGCACCTTCCTAGCTGCTCCCTATCTATCCCTCTCTGAGCTAAATCCACCCTATATAACAGCAGAAAAATAACTTATAACTTACAGAAGTCCCTGAGGCTGGGGACTGAAAAGGCGGCCCCCAGGCTCCATTCTGCCCCTCCTCGATTCTTTCTTCATCGCCGCCTCCTCCATTTGGAATCTCCCGCCTGCTTTACAGCTATCATGTTGTGGTGATGCGACCTCGATGTGTCTCCTGACCGGGACACAGCATATGGGAGATTGTATCTTCTGCTCGGTAGCAGCACACACAGGGTTAGCTGCTACTGGAGCTGAGTGCTGATTGAAAGCACTGACGTCCAGGTGTGCGGCTGAATAGAGGATGATATGAGCTGCCCTGGGCTGTGGGGAGGCGGTGGAGTGTGTCAGGACAGCAGCAGGAGCTGCTGTGTAGAGAGCTGTGTGAAGATTTAACACAGCCTGTGAGCTCTCTCAGAGTGGACGTTCATGAGGCTAATGAGCGGACGGTGAGGAGAGAAAGGCTGTGTGCTGACCTAACACAGCCTACCTGGGGGAAGGTACAGAGCTTCTATATCAGCTGTTGGGATTGTATGAGGTTGTATGAGGTTGTACTCGGCTGCGCCCCGGAACCTGGAGGTCTGTGAATACCTGTACTGTGCCATTAAACTGTGTGCTGTGTGAGTAAATACCTGAGTCACTGCCTTCTGTCGTTCCGATCCTAACCGCTACCTTACAGTGTAAAGTGGGTGGGAGATTCCAAATGGAGGAGGTGGCGATGAAGAAAGAATAACGCCACCCAGCGGGGCGTGTTCTGCTGCATCGAGGAGGGGCAGAATGGAGCCTGGGCCCGCCTTTTTAGTCCCCAGCCTCAGGGACTTCTGTAAGTTATAAGTTATTTTTCTGCTGTTTTATAGGGCGGATTTAGCTCAGAGAGGGATAGATAGGGAGCAGCTAGGAAGGTGCAGGGACAGGTAGTGATAGTGTAGGGGCTTAGATCCAGGTGACAGGTTCCCTTTAAAAATATATAACTATTATAGTGTCAATTCGAAAATGTTGAATTCTGATTTGTTCAGCCTGTGGTCTAAAAGTGTGGGGTCTATATGTAGCAAATAATCCATGTATTTTAAATATTACTATTTTATTAGTTACAGCCTAGAAACAGGAGATGACAGAGGAGAGTGCTTTGTTAGATCTCAATCTGAGAATGAAGAGGGGTAGACATTGAATGCAGAGCAGGTGACAGGCCATCAGCTCTGTCAATTATGTTAAGTATCTGCCCACTGTAGAGTCAGGCAGTAAGACAGAGCTTCAGAGCTTTCATGTCCTGATATACCTGGACATGTAAATGTGAAGCTCACTGGGACGGGGTACTCGGTATCGGACCGGGGTACTGCTGGGGATGTCATGCCTGTCCTGGTCCGGACCGTGTCCTGGGTTCACACAATAAATGGGGGAATTAGTCTGTCATGACACAATCCACGGGTTGTGGTCAGTGAGGGGACCACCGCTGCAGTGTACTTCTGTCAGGAGGATGGATGGATGCTGCAGCCAGGTGGATGAGCCCACCTGGGGTCGGGACAGCTTCTGACAGGGTAAAATGGTGGATTGTCAGTTCTTTATACCTGGATTCAGACACAGACACTGAAGCAGGGTTCACCCGAGTTTACTTTTCCAATTCTTCAGTCAAACAGTGCACGGTACAATACAGTTCCCAACAGCTTTACACAGTTGACTCCGGTACACTTGAACCCTCTGCAGCCAGGTTATCACTCTGAGACCCCTCACTCTTTCTATGTGTCCTTCCAGGCTGATTCTCTCTCTTTTCCTTCAGGTGGATTGCGGAGCGACAGCTCGGTCCCTTAATATAGCTTCCCCCTAAATGTATGGGTGGCAAGCCGGGTCCTCCTGGTTGCTGATGTGCCCCCAACCCTGTAGTGCAAACACAGACCTGGAATCTGTGTTCCCCGTCAGTTTGTCTGGGGAGCTGGTGTGAATCTTCAGTCCCCCTCAGAGCTGACAGCCTTGGGTGTCCCCACCTTACAAGGGTTCACCGGGCTCCTTCCTACCCGTGTTACTTCCCAGATATATCAGGAGAGGCTGTTCTGTTAGTTATCTGCCAGCGCTAACGTCTTCCCCGGACCTGATGGTACTGGTCCAGTCTTGGCTGCTCGGCACCCACCTACTGGCTAACTACTTCCTGTTTCTCCCTTATATACTAGTCTGTTACCATGACTACGCTTCACCCACTTATAACTGGCCCTACTACCCCTTGCCTGACTAGAGTCCCAGGCTCCGGGTTGGGTCTATGTCAGTGGATATGTGTTAAAAAGGTGTTTGCTATACAAACTGTCTACCCTCCTGCCTGGCTGCAGTTTCTACCTGTGGCCAACCTGGTCGCAGGGGTGCCACATTCTCTCTTGAACAAACAATAGTCTGTACAAAGGCATCAAGGGAGTCGGTGTACTACAATATTGGTGAGTGTGTTTAAAGTTTGAGTAAAATTATATTAATGGTTAAATGCTTTTCTCATTAAGGGCTAATAAACACACAGCGCTATTCTGAGTTATCATCGATCAGAAAAATGCCCCATCCCATTGATTTCAATGGCGTTAAATGCATGCAGTTGATTCGATTGACAGGGTAGGGGGTACTCGGATACGGACAGGGGGTTCACTTCGGAGGGGATCACCCGATTCCGTCCCCTGGACCCTCAGTGGCGGGCTGGGGGTGATGATGATGGGGGATTTGTAACGTGACGCCCCCTGTGGTACCTGGTAATAAGGTTACCAGTGCTGCGGCCGGCCACTGAGGTGATGGGAATGCAGCTTTGGTAGTACAGCTCCCCACAGGTGGAGCTTTACCTCAGGGCAGCGGGGTGGATGAGAGGGGTCGTAGTCCTCACCTATGTGATACTGTAGAGGCCCTCCGGGTGATGGATGAAAGGAGAACAATCAGCTGTTCAGCTCAAACAGTTCTTTACTTGCACCAGGTAGAAAAGGTACACAGTACAGTCTGGTTTAACAGGGATTGTAGTCACGGATTTTGGAGGCTTTTCCAGAGTTTGTCACAGGTGTATTTCAAGTAGCTCTCCTGGTCCTTTTTCTTCTCTTTGCACTCCCCTTAGTGAGTCAAGTCTCTAGTCCTCCGGGTCTGTCACCTAAAGTCTTCTTACTTCTCGGTGTCGTGAACCCAGCTGCAGGACTGATGTTGGACTACTTGATGGTTGCTGTGGCTCCCTCAGATCGGGCCCACAGCCTGCCGGTCTGTGGTTAGGGATATAACGTAGCTAGCCGCCTCGGTTCCGGTATATCGGTGGTGACCTGGGTTTCCAGCTGGCTCCGACCAGTCCTGGAGTGGCCCCTTCTATGTTTGGGTCACCCCTCTCCTCCCTTCTTGTCACGGCAACAAGGTCCCCTGCGTCCATCCTCTCTGCTGTCTTACATCGTCTGACTAGTCTTCTCACTGTCACTCATGTCTTCCCACTCCTCTAGGCTCCACCCCCTGGGACCTACTGAATGTATGGTCCCCTGTATTAAGGTGGCCTACTGTATGGGTGTTTTGTGCAGACTCTGTAGGGTCCTCCATATCCTCGGCTACGGAGGCACTACACCTTCTGTTTGTGGTGCAGTACCCCCTGTGGCGCCTTGCCGTAGGTGCGCCACACAGTGTTTTTTGAAACACTCAGAGTGAGTAAGTCACTGCCTGAACTACGTTTTGATTGCTACAATAAACGCAGCATTTATCACTATACAAAAAAAAAAGCTGCCATCGTTTTCACTAGTGATTAAAAAAACTAATGCAGCTATAGTGAAAACTTGGTAGAAAAAAGCTGCCAAAACCGCTGCGATTATCCGCAGACAGAGTAAGCTGTGTGTGCGCTAGCCCTAATACTCACTTTATAGTAACAGTTATATCTCAAGTGTACTGTAAATATTTATTTTTATTACCCTTATTTTAATATTAAGCGTATTTTTGTCACAGAGCAATAGCTGCTGCTTCTCAAGAAACAGCATTTTATAACATATGCTGTGTCAATCCTTTTGAAAAAACTGGAAACACAACATGAAAAAATCTTGGGCCGGTACAAGATTGGATGTTTCATATAAATCCATCAGTCAATGCAGGCATGAAAATTTGTGACAGTTGTAGAAAGCAACTTGCAAAAGAGAAAAATACTCTGCAGGCAGACATTTTTGAAGATTCCTGATTTAATAATAGAAAGTGATTTATTCAAATACGCTAACATTGAAGAATAGCCCATTGCAAAAAAAAACCAAAAGAATCCATTATCCAGGTTATTGGCAAAACAAATTAGAAAAATTTACAAAAAAAATGACCCTTGAGCTGGTGGGTGGAACAGTAGAAGGTGAAGAAAAAAATGACACTGATTCAGAGATCATTCTGAAGCTTAAAGATCAATTTAAATCCACACATAGCAGAAGTGAACAGTTCATGGATACTGGAAAAGGAAAAAAGGAAGAAACTCACACAAACATAAAATAAAAAAATATATACATTTCATAGGTCCTAAGTTGAATCTCTACAAATATAACCAAGAACACAAGTAACACACATGCATTTTTTCACAATTTTAAAACAAACATTTTTTTTGACAATTGTGCTTCAAAATTTTGAATTTGATTTATCCAAAACAAAATATAAAGAAACATAGTCTTGTGACATACCAAATGAAAGCCGTACCGTTCTGAGAGAAATGATGCCTCTACCACCTCGCTATCTTAATTCTAGCCCGAGATATGTAAATCCATTCCAGGGCAGAATTTGCGCTTTTTTTTTGAACTTTGCAAGGTTATAAAAAATTAACTGCTGAAGAAAAAAATTAAAAACTTTAAATTTGTAACTAACTAAAGTTGTACTTCATATATAAAAAAATCTAAAGACGTCAGGTAAAACAAATATTCATATTTGAATCAGTTAATATGGAATGACCCTACTCAGGACTCGAAATCCTATAGATATATGTTTGTGATTCCTGAAACATTCGAGTATGTCTCCCGAAAGGGAAGAAAAGTCAGCGTATGTTTATTTGTTCTTGTTAAGAAAATGTGAGTCTGTCTTGTTAAAGGACGCTCGAGGACGAGCTAATCTTAACCAAGGGGGAATGTGGCACCTCACTAGTCTGGCTGCCTCCAGTAGTACTGCACTCCTCCGTTAGCGGGAGAGTAGTGCTCCTGTTCTCTGAATTGGGACTGGGAAGTTGAGACCCGACACAGCAACACACACGTAGGACCCCGAGCAGGGACGGTGGGTGGACCTGGGTGGGAAAGTATAGAGGAGTCGAGAGGAGGACAACGAAGGAGTAGCAAGTCAGAGTGGGAGTCAAGAGGTCGTGGAGGTGTTTGCTCCCACGAGCTGGAGCACAGTCAGGCTCACCCCGGGAGGGAAAGATGAAAGGGTGTAGAAGAGACAAGGAGCCCTTGGGGAGTGGAAGAAGACTGAGATCACTCGCCCGCCCGTATCTGGCAGGGGAACAGAGGGGCTGGTAGACTAAACAGGGGACCGACCCTTAACACGGCACGGTAGCTAGATGCCCGAACCATTGAAACTGGAGGCCATGAGGTCTTCAATGAAACTGTGGCCCAGAAACCCAGCATACCTCGGAGAAGGCAGCCATGCTAAGGCACGGCACTAGGAAGCCGTGCCAATCAATGCTTGTGGCTGTCAGTACCCGAGCTCTTTGCGCAGAGGCGCTGACAAACGAAGCAAGACAAGCTAGAGGCGCTGAGTGTACCACCGAGAGTGAAGGAAACACAGAGAGAGAGAGAAAGGAACACCTAGGAGTCTCGATGACACTGTCCAGGTTCTTGAAGAGAAACAACTGGATCGGAGCTTGGAAGAGGGAAACACCTGGCTGCCTGGTTAAAGTGTTGGAGTAAAAGGTACAGAAGTAGGTGAGACTTTTCTTTGTGGTTGCCATTGGCCGTAGAGGCTGCCTGAGATGATCACCGGCCAAGAATGAACTGACTTCACTACCCACTGCCCGCTCCACCCGCAGGGAGCGAAACCATCCAAGCTGCCGGTCATCGTCCTCAGAGGTTCTGCAGCAGCGGCGGCCACACTGGCCGCAACCACGGGTCGTGTCACGAATACCCTTTTTCCCAATCCCTGTCATCAAAGCCCAGCATCCCTGTTATCATCTTTGAAATTACACCGCCAAGACCATGAAGCCGGGTCGCCGCCGTGACATCCCCTGAATGCAAAAGGACCGTATCAACCGTCCAGCTTCCGAGTATCCCAATTGCCCTGGAGTGGGCGTGTCACTACCACCATCAGAAAACCTAATGATGATAGGGATGAAATATCTGCTAATACTTTTGACGCGCCCCAGGGCTGTGGGGTACTCGGAAAAGAGGCTTTGACGCTTCCGGGGAGTTACGGAGGCTGAGGCCCAGCTCAGTGAACCTGGGGGTCAACTAAATTCTTCGGGGTAGTGATTTAGGGATAGTTGTCGTGATGCCAACCGTAGTATGTGGCTATTGGTGGCTGCTGCGGTGCGGGATCTCTGGAGATGATGGGAATGCAGTGGTGATGATTTCGCTCCCCACGGGTGGAGCGGATCCCCAGGGTAACCAGGAAAGTCTATGGCGGTGGTAGGCAGTTAGGGGTGCAGGACTAAGACCAACAGACACAAGGGTTGAAGTCTCTATTATCTTTACTGGTAGAAGTAGCATGTGTAGTCCAGGGTACCATCCACAAGAGATGTTGGGAGTCTGGGTGGCCTGGAAGCAAGTTGGGGTCTCCTCACGCGGCAAGTTCTGAGGCCTCTCTGTTGCGCTACTCTTGGCGGGCCCTGGCTGCCTGTAGCTAGAGCACTCTTCTGCGTACAGTCTCACCCGTATAGCAGGCATCTCGAGCCCTTCCTGGGTACTACTACTCTTGCTTCTGTCCCTGAGCTCTTTGGTGCTTCTGTGCCTCCTGGGCTTCGTTGTGACCGGGAGACTTGGAATTTCCCACCCTCCGGTGTTGGCTGCTGGGCCTAGAGTACTTTACACCCTTGGACCTCCAGTGTCCGTTTCTGGCGCTCTGCACTGGGGCGAGCCCGGGAACTGGCTTGACTCCCCAGGCCTGTTTCTCCACTTCCTCAGACTCTCTCCTACAGGTCCCTCATGCTGGCTAGTCTTTGTCCTGGGACGAGGCTTACTCTGCTCCAGTCCATGGGACACCTTCACAGTCTTCTTAGGAACTGGACTCGGTGTCTCTCTGCTCTACCTGGGATGAGCTTGGCACAGCTCCAGTCCACAGGTATTCTTCACAGTCCTCTCAGGAACTGAACTGACTAACCCTGCCCCCAGGCCAGAAATTATAAGGGACCTCCCCTGAACTCAGGTTTCAGAGCTCTCCCTTCTGGTCTGGAATCGGGAAGGTTTTGTGTGTGGTGGGCTTACCTGGTATGGATACCTTCCCCTGCTTCCAAGCATGGCATGACACCCCGAGGGAGGTGATGTCATTGTGGCAACCAGACTCTGGTGTGCCTCCCGGAGAAATAGGACACTGAACCAACACTGATGACCTTAAAAATGGTTTTGGCGCAATAACGTCCCGCTTGTTGGGAGTCCCAGAAAAGTTTGATGGCAACAAGCCAATGGTAATATGGGACACAATGAAAGCTTTTTAAGGAGTATTCTGATCAAAGAGATTTCATATATCAAATCTAAATATATCCCTATTTCACGGCTTATAGCATAATATACCGGTAGATGAAATATAACTAAGCTACCGTGTTTCCCCGAAAGTAAGACCCTGTCTTACATTTTTTTGGGGGCCAAAAGTGGCCCCCGGTCTTACTTTCGGGGGGGGGTCTTATATTGTGTGCCCCAGCAGTGTGGCCTACAGGCCCCCTCCTGCTGGGACACTGCGGGAGCGGGTCGCACGTCACGTGCGCCCGCTCATTACATATGCACTGCATCACCCTGTCAATCAGCGACAGGGGGAGCAGTGCATTATACGGTATATATGGGCCCCCTCCTGCTGGCACACTACCCCCCTGTTCTGACGCCCCCCCTGCTGCTGCTGCAGACATCTTACCCTCCAGGGTCTTCTTGCAGCAGCCAGCGCGTCGGTCCTCTGTCCTCGGCTGTCTCCCGGATCATGTGACCCGTCGCAGCGCATGACGTCATCGCGACTGCGACCGGCCGGTCACATGATCCAGGAGACAGCCGAGGACGGACGCGCTGGCTGCTGCAAGAAGACCCTGGAGGGTAAGATGTCTGCAGCAGCAGCAGGGGGGCCTCAGAACAGGGGGTAGTGTGCCAGCAGGAGGGGGCCCATATATACCCTATAATGCACTGCTCCCCCTGTCGCTGATTGACAGGGGGATGCAGTGCATATGTAATGAGCGGGCGCACGTGACGTGCGACCCGCTCCCCCCCCTCCGCTAGGGGCCTTACATTAGGCCCCCCCGGTTGTAAGGCCTTAGAATCGGGGGAGGCCTTACATTAGCAGGCCCCCCCTTTACCCCTAGGCGGCCTTACAATCGGGGGGGCCTTACTTTCGGGGAAACACGGTATGTAGGATCACTTATTCTTATCCATAAAGATAAGTGGATGGAAGCACAGAAACATTTAACTATCTCCTTCAGAAGGTAGAAGAGTATAAGCGAATCTTTATGAAACAAAGCTTTTACACTGATTGGAAAGTGCTGGTCATCTGATGGTTATGGTGGCGGGAGCACTACAGGGCTCCTCAGTTATACCTGCAATTAAAACCCCTAATAGGTCCATAACTACTATCTCTGATATTCTGTTGGAAATCTTTAATTGTTTTCCAACAGTTGTATTCCTCAATACTTTCCAAGTCGTCTGAAGTAAATAATGATTATATCAGCGGTTTACATCTACCTCAATTATTTGACAAACAAAGGGGAGCTCCAGATGCTCCTCTTTTGGTTGAAGAGCTAGAAAAGGCTCAAACTAGCAAGGGCCTGGGTACTGATAGGCTCCCTTCTGAAATATATAAAGAGTTGGGATCAGTACTGCTGCCTCGGCTATTGGAAGTCTTCGGAAAGCATTTGAAGTGGGTGCATTGCGAGACTCAGCGTGAGGCAGTAAATGTTCTAATCACGGGAAAATACAGGGTATCCAGCCATTTCATTGCTGTCACTGGATATTAAGATTTTGTCTAAAGTATTGGCCATATGACTCCTTAAAGTGTTTACACATCTGGTGCATGGAGATCAGACTGGTTTTATGCCCATAAAATCGTCCTCTATAAACTTGAGGTGCCTTTTTCTTAACCTTCAGATGCAACCCTCATACATGGGAGAGACACAGTGCTTTCACTCAATGCTGCGAAAGCCTTCGATAGTGTCGAGTGTGAGTGCTTGTGGTCAGTTTTGAATGGAATGGGTTGTGGAGTAACATTTCTTTCATGCATCAAGCTGCTATACTTTAATCCAAGATTTAAAATCAGGGTCGATGGTGTTTTGTGAAATTCTTTTCAGCTTTGCAGGGGTACAAGACAGGGATGTCCTCTCACCACTTCTCAACCCACCTGTTACGTGCTGTGGCTCTAGAGCCACTTGCTATTAAATTGTGGGCCAGTAAAAATGTGAAAGGCTTTAGCTACACAACAATGGGAGAAAAAGTTGCATTATACGTGAATGACCTTTTATTTCTTCGGTACTCTAACTCCCTGATCAATGCAATATCCCATATTGATAAACTTGGAGATTATTCTTGACTCTGTATTAACTGGGATGAGTCTATATTAATGCCGGTAGATCAGCTCTCTCAAACCTCTATGGTAGACCAAACGTGCTTGAGAGTGGGAAGGGAACTTAAATACTTAAGAGTTCAAAAATCTGCCAAAAAATGAATACCAGGTGCAAGCTACCCTTATCAGTGTTTGACTGAATACATCTAGTCAAGATTGTTGTAATGTCTCAATTGCTCTGTTTTATTCATAATACTCTAATATGGCTTCCCTTGGAATTTTTTTAAAAGTTCCATGCCACGTTTAGGGAGCTGATTTGGAAGACGGGGATCTCCCAAATGAAATATGACAAACTAAAAAGGAATAATAATGACGGGAGTCTGGCCGCCCTGAACTCTTGGCTATACTTCCTGTCTGCACAGCTTCAGTGGCTTAAAATGCTGCAGGATAATATAGTCAAGATCATACAGAAGGTATCCAGATTATCCCTTTCTTGGAGATGGGGTATCAAGAGAGTACCCGACTCTTCCAGTTGCCCTGGTGCCAGTGGCAGACTGGGTAATAAGGGGTTAGTTCCAGCTGAATATTGCTGGCACTAAACCCGAGATTCATAGTGTCCGGCCAATGTTAGATCCGGCCATTATGAACCTCTAAGTAAATAGTAAATAATACACTAAACTAGGGCTGGGCGATTTTGGAAAAAATCAAAATCTCGATTTTATTTAAACCTATGGACGATTTTCGATTTAAATCTCGATTTTTTTTTTTCTTTCTATTTTTTATTTGCTTTTCTTTGATTAATAAAGAGGGGGCCCCCGTGACCCTGTGACAGAGGAGAGGAGGGTAACTGAGGGAAGCGTCCTGCTTCCCTTGGGTGTTCCCACCCCTCCTCTTGTCTGCTGCCCAGGCTCTAACCCTAGCCCTGGCCCGGACACACTGGCCCGGACACGGACACTGGCCCGGACACTGGCCCTGAACGACTCGACGGACACTGGCCCTGACACGGACACTGGCCCTGACACGGAACAACTGGCCCTGACACGGACACGACTGGCCCTGACACGGACACTGGCCCTGACACGGACACTGGCCCGGACACGGACACTGGCCCGGACACGGACACTGGTCCGGACAGGACACTGACACTGGCCGACACGGACACACACTAGGCCTGACAGGACACTAACACTAGCCCTAGACCAACTAACACTAGCCCTGACACTCAGGACACTAACACTAGCCCTGACACTAACACTAGCCCTGACACTAACACTAGCCCTGACACTAACACTAGCCCTGACACTAACACTAGCCCTGACACTAGCCCACTGCTATTGTCATGAACAGCACCAACATCCCCCCCCTCCTCACAGTGACCGGCTCGGCTGGAGAGGGGGCGGGACCTATCACCAACGGCTCCGGTCCTCACAGTGACCGTCTCCGGCTGGAGAGGGGGGGGACCTATCACCAGCGGCTCCGGTCCTCACAGTGACCGGCTCCGGCTGGAGAGGGTGCGGGACCTATCACCAGCGGCTCCGGTCCTCACAGTGACCGGCTCCGGCTGGAGAGGGGGCGGGACCTATCACCAGCGGCTCCGGTTGGGCGCTATCGGCAGTGCTGCTGCGGCTCCTGGGGAGAGGTGGGTCAAGCTGTCAGCAGTGCAGTCGCACTGCCGATCGGTCCTCACAGTGAGCGGCGGAACGTCCTGCGGGTAAACCCGAGTGTGACTCGGGTTTACCGCTTCTGAAAGTGAAAGGTAACCCCGAGTCACGCTCGGGAATACCGCTAGGAAAATCGAATTACACGATTTTGAATAAAACGACAATCGTGGCCACAGCAGGGGGCGAATTAATCGAATTAATTCGATTAATCGCCCAGCCCTACACTAAACCGTGAAAAATCATTTATTTGTAAAAAGAATACAAATGCATCCCTCATTCAAATCTTTATTATTTTCACACAATCCCTCTATGACCCTTTTCGACCTCCGATCATGGCGGGACACAAATCTGACTGAGTTCCGACTCCCGTTGTGAGCGGGGGGGGGGGGGGGAAGTCTCAATCTGATTCACTTGAGGTCAGCTAATGCAAAGTGGCTCTCCCGACCTTAGGTGAACTTTCCTGCATCACACTGCTCACAACCAGACTGTAAGTGGGGTAATGTGCAAGAGTTCACCTAAGGTCAGAGAGCTGGGTCGCTCTAGCTGACCTCAGGTGATGTCACCCTGCTCACAGCGGGCAGTCCATTTCAATTTAGGGCAAAGCAGCTCACAGCAGTTTCAGTTCCCGCTGTGATGAACAGAAGTCGCAGAGGATCATGGAGGTTTTTTTGGGGAGCAATAAAGATGGGAATGACACATGTATTTGTGTTCTTTTTACGAATAAATTATTTTTCACGGTATGTTGTATTATTTACTTGGAGGTTCATAATGGCCAGGTCAACATTGGCTCAACATTATGAACCTTGGGCTTAGTGCCAGCTGGCAATATTCAGTTGGCATTAACCCTTTTATTACCCAGTCTGCCATTGGCACCAGAGCAACTGGAAAAGTCGGGTACAGCACAATAAATTTTTTTATTTCAATAGATAATTTAAAAAAAAAGGCTCCCCTGTATTGTGATTACCAGCTATGTAAAACTAGGCTGGGGTAGGTGACAGCCCTTAGCTGCCTACTGCACCTGTGCTGGTGAGCAAAAAAATCTGGAGCCCCACGTCACATTATGACATCAAAAAACCCTTTTTTTTTTTTTTTTTCCAGCCTTTAGCCTACCTTCATTTCACAGTGAACAATTACTAAAAAAAACACAGCAAAATCCTCATGAAGAAACATGGCAAAAACACACCAAGAGAACACTAACTTATCTGTGCAGATCTTTAAAATATGCGGATTTTGGATTTCAAAGCACACCTTCTAGGTTGGCACATAGCCTAAGGGTACCTTTACACGTCGCAACATTGCATGCAGTTTCACTTGCAACTTACTGGTTGCAGTGAAATCATGGACACATTGTTACATTTGTACACAGCAACAAAATGGAACAATGTGTCCATGATTTCACTGCAACCAGTAAGTTGTAAGTGAAATTGCATGCAATGTTGCGACGTGTAAAGGTACCCTTACAGACGAGATTTCCACTAGGATTGTACATTGAACAAGATATTATTCAACTTTATGGCTAATAATAATATTATGAATAATTTTTATCTATATAGTGCCAACATGTCCTACAACACTTTACAATTCAGAGGGGACATGTACAGACAATTTGAGACAATACAGGCTAGCACAATTCAACAGATACCAAGAGGAATGAAGGCCGCTTTACACGTCGCAATATCGTTCCGATATTGCATACAACTTCACCGGAGCGCGCACGTTTTTGGCACTTGTCCAAAATTGCATAGGAGATGTTACACAGGGAGATATCACCAGGCAACGCAACTACGATGTCGTACGCCCCACTTGCACACTGCGTCTGAACAACTCAGGGAACGACCAATTAACATTGGAGTGAAAAGGGGAAGTTGCACTCCAAATCGTAGTTGCGCTGTCACAGCAGCATATCCTGCCAGATCGTCAAGCCAATATTGCACGGTTGGAGAGCATGCACAATCCACAAACGATATAATTTTTGCATTGTTCTTGCGTCACATTGCTCATTCACACGATACAACACATGAACGATAACAACTGCAATGCCCCTACCATGTGACTTTTTATCGTAGTTGCGTTGCGATATCGTGACATGTAAAGCAGCCTTGAGAGTCCTGCTCGCAAGCTTACAATCCATGAGAACTAAATAATTTACTATATTTTATAGTATAAACAGCTTGTATTTTGTGGGACGAGTTGTACTTTCAGATGCAATTGTCGAGCCCACTGGGACGAGGGTACTCTGTACCGGACCGTGTCTGATACTGGGGAAGTCATGGGTGGTCCTGGTCCGGACCGTGTCCCGGGCCCTGGCAAATAAAAGGGTGTATTTACAGGGGAGAATAGTCTATCGTGATGCCACCAACTATGTTCGGCCAGTGATGGGGCCGCCGCTGCTGCAGAACCTCCGGGGATGGTGTAATGGCAGCGCAGATGGAATAGTTCCAGTGGGTAGAACTGTATTCCCCGGGGCAGTGATGGTATAGTCTATAATGGATATGGATAATGGAGACGGGGTTAAAGGACACACACTCACGTTTTGTAATAAAAGGTGCAATTCTCCTTCTCTCCTGATGCTGCAGCTTTCTTCCAGCCTGTGTGCAGAGCTTACAGGCTTGTAGCTCTTCAGATGGGACCTCTCTGCTGTTGGATGTAGGGCAAAGGTTGCAATCAATACAGACTCACAGTTTTGCTGTTTTCCAAAGCTTTACTGCAGATGTTGTTGCAGATTGTAGTCCATGGAGTCTGTACTGGGGATAGGCTCTCCTCCCACCCTGTCCGGGTCATCAGCTTCCTCGTGCTGCGCTGTGTGTGTGTGTCCTGGCTGCTGCTTCTAGCTGAGCTGCTGGGACTGTCTCACTGTCTCTCTGTTCTGCTGGTACCACTTGGCAACTTGAGTCATCTGTGCTGTGCTGACCCCTCCGTGTTGCTTCGCGCTGGTACTGTGGTCGTCTAAAGGCTCCACTACTCCTGGATTCACTGTGCTGTGGGTGCCAGACACAGTGCCGGATCCGGTGTCCATTCTGTGCGCTCTTCTGGGGCGAATAATGGTTGCTCTCACGCTCCCAGACTTGTTCCTCAGTCTGTAGTTCTGTTCCTCGACCCTCACTAGGCCTGCACTGAGCTAACTCTGCTCTAAACTGTGCTCTTCACAGCACTGATCCGTGCTGAACTCCTCTGAGCTGTTCTCAGTTCTCCTGAGCTGTTCTGAGCTACTCCTCATGAGCTGGAGTATTTAAGGAGCAGGTTGTGCTCCCCCTCCTGGCCCAGAGGTGCTAGTGTTTGTCAGTGTGTTGTGGGGAGGGAACCCATGTGATGTTATTGTAGCACATTAACCCATGGGGTGCCACACAATCATTTGTTTTACCATATAGTGTACAGGAAAATGGGGAAAAAATGCCAAGTGCAGTGAAATTGCAAAAAAAAGTGCAATTACACGTTTGTTTTTTGCGTTTTTTTAGCCGCCATGTTTACTATATGGTAAAACCGACTTGATGGTGTGATGCCTCAGGTCGGTACGAGTTCGTAGATACCAAACATGTATACCTTTACTGGTATCTAAGTGGTAAAAAAAAATTCTGAAGTTGGAAAAAAAAACACACTCTTTGCGCCATATTTTGCGACCTGTAGCGTCCTCATTTTTCGGGATATGGGATTGTGTGATGGCTTAGTTTTTGCGTCTTGAGCTGACCTTTCTAATGATACCATTTTTGGGTGGATACACTGTTTTGATCGCCCATTATCGCATTTTATAGCAATGTTGCGGCGACTAAAGAAACGTAATTTTGGCATTTGGAACATTTTTTCCGTTACGCAGTTTAGGGCTCTTAATTGACTTTATATGTTGATAGATCAGGCGATTCTGAACGCGGCAATACCAAACTTGTGCATTTTTTATTTTTTTTAATACTTTTATTGTGAATGGGGGAAAAGGGGGGATGATTTCAACTTTTGTTTTTTGTTTTTACAGGTTTTTAAAACTTTATTTTTTTTAAATTAATTCTTATTTTTACATTGCCCCTTTTAAGAGGCACCTTGCTGCACAGTCCGATCGCTTCTGGGAGATACAGATGAGCTGCAGCTCATCTGTATTTCTCAGAATCACGGACCTGTTGTGGTTGGCAGCGCCTGCCAACCACAACCCAGAAGTGCTCTGTGACAGCATCCAGGGTCTAGCCAAGACCCCAGGCTGTCACATGATATTATCGCGGGATCTACGATGCAGGCGGGGAGCTGAGCATTCCCCGCCACGGCCACCTTGGATCCCGCTGTCAGTGATTGACAGCCGGATCCAAGGGGTTAACAGTACCGATCGGATCCCAGATTTGATCTGTGCTGTTACCCTGACATCTCAGCTGATGAGATCAGCTGAGATGTCAGGGCTTTGATGTGAGCTCTGCGCCGGAGCTCACATCAAACACCTGGACACGGCCCATGACGCCCTCCTATGTCATGGGTCGTGAAGGGGTTAATACTGTTGGAGTATGCCAACCACGAATGTACCGTACAAACTGATTTAGCCCATTTCATTCGCTTGTGATTGTTCATGTATTTTGTTGGCCATCCTCTATAATATTGTGCTCCATTACATTTGGTTCTGGTGTCTTCAGTTGCAGATAATACATAGTTTAGTGTCGTTTGTGTATTTTATTCATAGACTGACTTCACTCTTCATTACTAATGGTGACTGTGGGTAAGGCTGCCCTCTTGTGGTAGAATCCTCACAGTGCCAGACGTATCAGATTTCTTGTCAGAAAAGACCTTCAGTTTACACTTGCACAACTGATGCAAATAAGCATTATAATAATAATATTATTTCTTCATTTATATAGGGATATTACACTACATACCCAGCTCTGCTACATGTACAATGCATATACGTACAAACACACACAGCTCTGCTCCATGCACATACAAACACACAATCTCTTCTACATGAACATACATATACACAAATACAAATACACACACATACAAATACACACAGAGACATACAGACACACATACATAATCAGACACAAACACATACACACAGATGCATACACATACACATACATTACCACATTCAGATTATCTTGATCGGTGCAGAGCAGGAGCTGCACAGAGGCTGCAGAAGTTAAGCAGTTTCTTCTAGGACCTTTATTTCAGTCATGTGATCAGTCACATGACTGGAACTGGCAGATCCTTCAGCCTCCATTTAGCTCCCGGTTAGCTTGTTCTCCTGCTGTGTACCGATCACATAGATCAGTGCAGAGCATGAGAGGAGAAAGGGAGTACAGCTGTGTGTGAGAATGGCTCCTCTGCTTCCGCTCACACACAGCTGTGGGCCCTTTCATTGCTTCAGGGCCCCGGCATCTGCCCGGGTATGTCGGGTGCTGGCTCCGGGCCTGGTCACAACTTCAAGTTTATTATTTTGTTTCTCCCACTGAGAGCAATCAACATGTTTTCAACTGGCTAACACAGTACTAAACCTTTTTTTACATTCTGTGTGATAATGCAGTGAACACATGATTGTCTTGTAAGGGTCATGTAGTGGCTAAAGGTGGAAAGCTGCACCCCAAGCTGTGTCTTGCCATGATGAGGTTTTTAATAATAATATTGGTATTCATTGTGGGTGGGGCTTAACTAATAAAAGAGCTTGTAGTGTGCAGGTGATAGTCCCAAAATAATGATAGACCATTGAAACATTATCCCACTCCCAATTAATTGGACCCTTCAGGTTGTATCCGGGAATCAGGACTAGAAATGGTATGGGAACCATTAACTAGAAGCACCTCTCCTGATGCTGGCCCCTACCCCTTACTTCCGGCAGGGCCCCGGATTACAGCTGGTCTCTGGTATTTGTGCTGCAAGTCTGATCCTTGCACTACATTTGTGCACCCGGGAGTTTTATCTAAATCCCACCAAAATGTGATTCAGATATGTCCTTGAAGAAGCCATTGAATTGAACAAACTTTGAATCTTTGGGCTCCATTAACCTCTTTTCGGGGGTCCCGATAATTTCAGACAGCACAATCCAGTTTTTCATCATTCAGTTGGAAGCTTTGTGTAAAGATTTGAATGCACGACTGAATGTGGTGTGAATGGATCCTATATCCTTCACCACCCCAGGGGACCCCCATTAAGGAGTATGGCTCTTGGGCTGCTGTAGTTATGACCACCACAGGTGCAGCTTTGGTTTTCTAGGGCTCTGATGTAAAGAATATCTGAGAAGAGCCCTAGAGAAGCAATGACATTAGGCAACCCAGAGGTGTGGCCTTAAGTCAGGTTTAGTGTTAAAGCCTTTCTGACTTTTATCTATTGAATATGAGTACCATAAAAACTGCTGCCTAAGGCTGTAGAAGACTTCATGTATCCAGCAACCATAGTGGATGCCCATTTTCAAACTATTCAGTGTTTTTTATCGCCCTAGTGGGTCTAAGATACTAGAACCTGCAGTCCCACTCATGTCCCGACCTATCATCACAAATTACTAATGAGGGTGCAGGTAAAGCACCCAGACACCAATGCTGACACTTACAGGTTTATCGACTGGCTTTGCAGCCCCATAGCATGTGAGTGTATAGTAGACCCCGGCCCCATTCACTTTTTGTATCCTTTTTTATGTGGAGACCCTGCACACGGCACATGACTGGTCCCATCTCTATACGTCTCCCATTAATGGCTGGTCATAATAGGGGAAACTAGTGATGTGAGGAATCCATCGAGATGTTCTCATCCATCAGAAATCCCATTAAAGAGAACCTGTCGCTTTCCATAAATCTGTATTTTGCTTTGACATTGTGTAAATATGGCTGTTCTGGATCCAGTGGTTATTTTTGTGTTCCTGCCCCTCTGTCCTTCTTCCTCGTATGTAAATTGTCTTTTTATCCAAGTGTGCTATGAGGAGCGGGATATATCGAGAAAATCCTCCCCAACCTGATGGACCGATGTGTTTACATCTCCTCTGATGGACAGATGTGTGTACATCTCCTCTGATGGACCGATGTGTGTACATCTCCTCTGATGGACTGATGTGTGTACATCTCCTCTGATGGACAAATGTGTGTACATCTCTGATGGAGGCGGCTCTGTGGGTCATTATTACACATATAGGGGTAGTCCAGCACTTCTGCACCAGGCAGTGACTTTGCTCTGGGAGATATCAGTCAGGACATGTATATGATTAACATAAATCGTGTATCTGTCCTATCCTGATAAATAGGTGCATAATTTGGCACAAATCCTCCTACGTTTCTCCTCTTCTTACTATAGCTGGTCTTAGTGAATGCGCCATTGTGATCATTCCTGACTCCCCTGTTTTGTCTTGTGGCTACTTGTTGTCCCTGAGACACCTCTTTAGCAATTTTCCTCCTTTTCCTGAGTCTCCTGTGTTCTGCGTCTCTCTGACCTGCTCTTCAGTCTTCTCTCAGGTAGTGTATTATATAGGACCCATATAATGTGAGTGCCCCCATCACCGAGACAGACCCCCATAGTAACATGACTTGGGAGAGGTGACGTTATCATGACTGTAGTCATGTGACCCGCTCTGTGTACGGCGCCCCCTATAGATCTGGTTCTGCAGCTGCCATGTATATAGATGAGACACTTTATTAGATGCCGGATCAAGTCTGGTTCTAGTTCTGGAGGTTTGAGCGATTGTCACTGTGTAGGGTGAATTGCAGACAAATAAAACACAAAACACAATATATAATCTCTAATTTTTTTATTTATTTTTTTTGGAATAGCAAAAAGCAACATTGTAATGAAAATGTTACCGGTCCTTCAATAAATTAAGAGTCACGGTGACAATCAGGTCTGATGAAGACCACAGAACTTGCTGCGGACATTGCGGACCTGATGAGCCACCAGACCCAGAGATCCAAAGGAAGGCGAAGAAAACCCCCGGAGAGTTCTACCTCAGGGGGGAAAAAATTCCTTCCTGACCCCAGTTCTGGCGATCGGATATCTCCCTGGATCACGTGTGACCTGCTGCTTATTGAAGTATATCTGTATGTAATTATAAGCTGAGGAGAGCCGACCTGGAAAGGAAAAGACATGCATCCTGCCCCTGGGAGCTCACAATCCATTACAATGGATGCTTTTATCAATATACAATAAGCATTCACTCCATCTTTAATAAAGCATACACACACATACATTAATTCTTATCTATCCAGCTAATTGAATGAAGTAATGGTATCCTTTCTCATGTACAGCACCATGGAATCAATGGTGCTGTATAAATAAATAATAATGATAATAATACCACCAACATACAGTAAATTCCGATCACCTCGTTGATACGAGAGAGCTAAACTGAAATGAGGGGGGACAGCAGCTGGGACCCTATTTTCAAAGATGATCTCCACCCATCTCTCAAAAAAGCTGTTGGGTCTTCAGCAGAGAAGGGTAGTCGAGCTGCGCTATTAGGCGGTCATCTTTGATGTGATCATCCTATGGTTCAACGCAACATGTGAACATGGCCTTATACTTAAGCATTCACTCCATCTTTAATAAAGTATACACACACATACATTAATTCTTATCTATCCAGCTAATGGAATGGAGTAATGGTATCCCTTTCTCATGTACAGCACCATGGAATCAATGGTGCTGTATAAATAAATAATAATAATAATAGCTAATAGGATGATGACAGCTGTCCAGACCTGCGTCCCACCAACACACAGTAAATTCCGATCACCTCGTTGATACAAGGCGCTAAACTGAGAGGGGACAGCAGCTGGGACCGTATTTTCAAAGATGATGTCCTCCACCCATCTCTCAAAAAAGCTGTTGGGTCTTCAGCAGAGATGGGTAGTCGAGCTGCGCTATCAGACGGTCATCTTTGATGTGATCATCCTATGGTTAAATGCAACATGTGAACATGGCCTTAAACTTAAGCATTCACTCCATCTTTAATAAAGCATACACACATACATTAATTCTTATCTATCCAGCTAATTGAAAGGAGTAATGGTATCCCTTTCTCATGTACAGCACCATGGAATCAATGGTGCTGTATAAATAATAATAATAATAATAATAGTAATAGGATGAGACAGCTGTCCAGACCTGCGTCCCACCAACACACAGTAAATTCCAGATCACCTCGTAGATACAAGGGCGCTAAACTGAGAGGGGACAGCAGCTGGGACCGTATTTTCAAAGATGATGTCCTCCACCCATCTCTCAAAAAAGCTGTTGGGTCTTCAGCAGAGATGGGTAGTCGAGCTGCGCTATCAGACGGTCATCTTAGATGTGATCATCCTATGGTTCAACCAACATGTGAACATGGCCTTAAACTTAAGCATTCACTCTATCTTTAATAAAGCATACACACACATACATTAATTCTTATCTATCCAGCTAATTGAATGGAGTAATGGTATCCCTTTCTCATCTAAAGCACCATGAAATCAATGGTGCTGTATAAATAAATGTTAGGCCCCCTGGCACCGCTTCCCAGCTCACCTCTCCCGGGTCGGCATCTCCTGCTCCTGCCGACTGGGCATCCGGCATCCAGGCGTGCTGTGTCTTGGAGCCGTCGCCACGTTGCCTTCCTGTCAGCTGACCGCCGGGTTCGCACATGAGCACATTACTGTGGTCATTTTCATGAACCTACTCAGCGTCGCGCTAGGTGCACTCCTTCCCTGTGACTCTAGGGGCCGGCAAGGTCCAACCTGACACTCCCCTTGACCAATAGCTGCTCTTCCCATGGTATATCAGGCCACCTCCTCTGATGGGAGGTGCCTGATTATTAAGTCAGTTTGCTTCTGCCTTGATGACTGTTGGTCAGGCCTTCTTTGTGCTCTGTCCTGGAACCCTTGCTGTACTCTTCCCCAGAAGCACCATTCCTGTCCTCCAGCTTTGTACTGTTTCCTGGAACCCTTGCTGTGCTCTGCTCCGGTAGCACCATTCCCGTTCTCCTAGCTTTGTACCCTGTTATCCCGGAATCCTTAGCTGTGCTTTAGTATAGGCTAACCTTACGAGCCGCCCCCCTGATACTAGCTGCTGTGGTACTTGGACCCCCTGGGCTTGCCCCTGACAATCTCTGTATAGGGGTTGGGTAAACTAGGATCAGCTCACCCAGGGGAGTTCGGTACCACGGCCCAGTTTGTCCACTCTTCCCCCGGAAGCATGACAATAAATAATAATAATAATTATAGTTAATAATAGGATGACTACAGCTGTCCAGACCTCACCAACACACAGTAAATTTCAATCACCTCGTTGATACGAGAGAGCTAAACTGAAATGAGGGGGACAGCAGCTGGGACCCTATTTTCAAAGATGATGTTGTCCACCTATCTCTCAAAAAAGCTGTTGGGCCTTCAGCAGAGATGGGTAGTCGAGCTGCGCTATCAGATGGTCATCTTTGATGTGATCATCCTATGGTTCAATGCAACATGTGAACATGGCCTTAATCTTAAGCATTCACTCCATCTTTAATAAAGCATACACACACATACATTAATTCTTATCTATCCAGCTAATTGAATGGAGTAATGGTATCCCTTTCTCATGTACAGCACCATGGAATCAATGGTGCTGTATAAATAAATAATAATAATAATGATAATACTAGCTAATACTGTGTTTCCCCGAAAATAAGACCGTGTCTTATATTTTTTGGGGGGCAAAAGTGGCCCCCGGTCTTATTTTCGGGGGGGGACTTATATTGGCAGCCCCAGCCTCGCATCCACACTGTAGCCTCTCATCACACACACCCATACACACACATACACACATACATACATACACACACACACAAATTGCTTCCTACCTTTGTCCCCCGCTGTCCGGTGCCATCCTGTGTGGTGTCCCCGGTGCTCCTCCGCTGTCCTCTGTGATGCCCCGGTCTGCGGTGTGGTGCGGTCCGGTCCGTTTCCCTGCTGATCGGTGCTGCCCCGGGCCACTTCCTGCCTTATCCAGAATCCCCGCCCAGGTCAGGCCCTGCGCCAATGAGAGCGCAGGACCCGTGATGTCACCTGGGCGTCTCTGGGCTGTGATTGGCCCAGGACCCGTGATGTCACCCCGGCGTCGCTGGGCTGTGATTGGCTCAGGACCCGTGAGCCAATCACAGCCCAGCGGCGCCCATGTGACATCGGGGGGGACTAATAATCGGGGAAACACGGTAGGATGACGACAGCTGTCCAGACCTGTGTCCCACCAACACACAGTAAATTCCGATCACCTCGTTGATATGAGAGAGCTAAACTGAAATGAGGGGGGGCAGCAGCTGGGACCCTATTTTCAAAGATGATGTCCTCCACCCATCTCTCAAAAAAGCTGTTGGGTCTTCAGCAGAGATGGGTAGTCGAGCTGGGCTATTAGACGGTGTAACGTATCAGCTCGCCGGCGACGTCAGGAAGCACGAGGAGGCAGCTTTGCATAGGTGAGACCAGAAGGGTTTATTTGCTCATAAACCAGTCCACAGGGAAAACACACAGCAAACACAGAATCCTAATCACCTTCCCCCTGTGCCTAAGTCCAACCTCCCTTACATAGCTGGACACCACGCCCCTGGGAGGGGGTATGTGAGTCCTGGACCCGCCCATCACTCTCAGGACTCATAAGCCGGCCCCTTGGTTACTAACAACTCCCTCAGTGTTGCTCTCCACTAAGAGATGCTAATGCCGGCTTACATCACAGACCTCAGGTGGGCCTGTGACACATACCTGCCATCCACTATGCGCCCCCTTGCCCTCTTACACACCTCCCCCATCTGCCGAAAGCCGTCGGGCTCGGCACCGCGGACAACCAAACAAGGGATACGGGAGAGAGCGTCAGCGTTGCCATGGAGCTTTCCCGCCCGGTGCTCCACTCGGAAACGAAAGTCTTGTAGGGCCAAAAACCAACGTGTGACCCTGGCGTTTTTCCCCTTTGAGTTCCTCAACCACCGGAGAGGGGCATGATCAGACACCAACCGGAACTGTCGCCCCAACAAATAGTAACGTAGTGTGTCCACCGCCCACTTTATGGCCAGGCACTCCTTCTCAATCACGGAATAACGCATTTCACTAGGGGACAGCTTCCTACTCAGGTAGAGGACCGGGTGTTCCTCCCCCTGTATCTCCTGGGACAGGACTGCCCCCAAACCGTTATCTGAGGCATCCGTTTGGAGAACGAATTCCCTCTTGAAGTTGGGAGCGAGCAAGACCGGTTGCCTACAAAGAGCTTCTTTCAATCCCGAAAAGGCAGCTTCCGCCTCCGTCGTCCACTCCGCCATAGACGACTTGGTCCCCTTCAAGAGGTCAGTCAAGGGTGCAGCCATTACAGCAAAGTCAGGGATGAACCGCCTGTAGTATCCGACTATACCCAGGAAGCCTCGGACTTGTCTCTTAGACGAGGGTCTCGGCCACTGCTGGATCGCTGCGACCTTTGTGATTTGGGGCTTGATCATGCCTCTGCCTACAACATATCCCAGGTATTTGGCCTCGGACTTCCCCAGGGCACATTTCTTTGGGTTTACCGTAAACCCCGCCGTCCTCAGAGCATCCAGCACCGCCTGGAGCTTCAGCAGATGGCTCTGCCAGTCGAGGCTGAAAACCACAATATCGTCCAGATAGGCAGCGGCGTAGTCTTTATGCGGTGTGAGGATCCGATCCATGGCCCTTTGAAAAGTGGCTGGGGCCCCCTGCAATCCAAACGGCATCCGGACGTAGTGAAAACACCCATCCGGCGTAGAGAACGCGGTCTTCTCTTTGGCTCCCGGTGCCATAGGGATCTGCCAATACCCTTTGGTGAGGTCTAGGGTAGTGATGTACCTGGCGGGTCCCAGGCGCTCGATCAGCTCATCGACCCGCGGCATGGGATATGCGTCAAAGTTGGAGACCTCGTTTAGTTTTCGATAATCGTTGCAGAATCTCCATTCGCCGTCGGGTTTCGGTACCAATACTATGGGGCTTGACCAACCACTCTTGGATTCCTCTATCACACCCAATTTCAGCATCCGGGCCACCTCTTTGGAGATCACCTTCCGTCGGGCCTCGGGTATCCTATATGGCTTCAGGTTCACCCGCACCTGTGGTTCCGTCAGAATGTCATGTTCTACCACGGAGGTGCGCCCTGGCAGCTCCGTGAACAACCTCCTGTTCTGCTGTAACAGCTCTCTACATTGCTGTTTCTGGCTTTCGGAGAGGGTGTCCGCTATGGTCACGGCTTCAACGTCGTTCACCGGCCTGCCCACCGAGCAGGGCACATCTCGGGCCTCCCGATCTCGCCATGCCTTGAGGAGGTTGATATGATAGATTTGGTACGGCTTCCTTCGTCCCGGCTGGTGGACCTTGTAGTTCACTTCGCCGACCTTCTCAACGACTTCATATGGCCCTTGCCATTTGGCGAGGAACTTGCTTTCCACTGTGGGTATCAGGACCAGGACCCGGTCCCCGGGATGAAACTGCCGGATTCTGGCGGAGCGGTTGTAGACACGGGCCTGAGCCTCCTGGGCCCGCAGGAGATGTCCCCTTAGGATCGGCATCACTTTCTCCATTCTCTCCTGCATCATGGCGACGTGCTCGATGACACTCCGATGAGGTGTGACTTCGGCTTCCCAGGTTTCCTTGGCTACATCTAGGAGGCCGCGGGGATGTCGTCCATACAGGAGCTCGAATGGTGAGAAACCCGTGGAAGCCTGCGGAACCTCCCGAACGGAAAACAGCAGATACGGTAAGAGACAGTCCCAGTCCTTCCCATCCTTCTCTACCACTTTCCTTAACATGCCTTTGAGGGTTTTGTTGAACCTCTCGACAAGGCCGTCTGTTTGAGGATGGTATACAGAAGTCCTCAGCTGGGTGATCTGTAGGACCCGGCACAACTCGCTCATCACCTTACTCATGAAGGGGGTACCCTGATCCGTCAGAATTTCTTTTGGTAACCCCGTGCGAGAAAACACCTGAACCAGCTCCTTGGCTATGCTCTTCGCCGAGGAGTTGCGTAAGGGTATCGCTTCGGGGTACCGGGTGGCATAGTCCAGTATAACTAAGATATACTGATGGCCCCGAGCTGATTTCACCAGGGGCCCCACCAAGTCCATAGCTATTCTCTCAAAGGGGATTTCGATGATGGGTAATGGTACCAGGGGACTACGAAAGTGCCTGGTAGGGGTGGTTATTTGACAGGTAGGGCAAGATTGGCAATATCTCGCTATCTCCCGGTGACACCCAGGCCAATAGAACCGTTGCAGTATCCGGTCCTGTGTTTTCTCTACCCCTAGATGACCCCCTAAGATATGGGAATGGGCCATGTTGAGTACTTGCTGCCGATACGGCCCCGGTACTAACAACTGTTCCACCCGGTCGTCCTTCACCTTCGTCACCCGGTATAACAGTTCCTCACTTAGCATAAAATGGGGGAACCTATTGTCGCTCCCTGGCTCCTGTGGGACCCCGTTGACGACCGTGACACTATTGAATGCTTCCCTTAGAGTCAGGTCCCTATGTTGGGCTGTCCCGAAGTTCTCCCTGGTCGCCCCCAAGTTCAGTACCGTGGTCTCGGGCGGTGCTTCCTCCTCGTCCCCTACGAGGACACCAAGCGGGAACTCAGCCATGTCTGAGTGGGGAGAGGTCGTTTCCACGGGCCCCACTCCCGGACCCTGCCCCCACAGCTCCCAAAATAAACAAAAGTCCCGGCCGATAATGATGGGGTGTAGCAAGTCCTGGACGACTCCGACTTCATGAGTCCTCACCCCATGTGCCGTCTCAATGTCCACTCGAGCTACTGGATAGTCCTTGGCGTCACCGTGGATACACCGCACTCCGACCCTTTTCCCCGGGACCAGGACAATGGACGGGAAGTCCCTCACCAGAGTAACGAGGCTCCCGGAGTCCAACAGCCCGACCACCCTCCTCCCGTTTACTTTCACCGGACACGCTGGAGGCCCTTCGCAGGATATACTGGTCATACTGCAGACCGAGTATGCAAAATAAGAACAGCGGCGACCCATGCTGCCATCCATCTGTTCAGGGGTCAAGGGACACCGTGCCGCAATGTGGCCTGGACCATGGCATCTCCAACATATGATCTCGCCCGTAGGGACCTTGGGCACCGCCTCCCCCGCCCTTAGGGACCTTGGACGCCCCACCCCCTTTTGGGCCTCGGCCCGTGGCTGGGACCCCCAGTAAGGAGCGGGCAATCTGGCCCCAGGCCCTTCCATCCCCTGGTATCTCTCCACCAGCCCAATAAGGTCATCCGCGTTCTGGGGATCACCCTGGGCAACCCAGGTCTGGACGGATCGTGGCAGGGAGTGTACAAACCGGTCCATCACGACTCGCTCCACCATCTGCGCTGGCGTAGAGCTCTCCGGCTGCAGCCATTTCTGGACCAAGTGCAACAAGTCAAACATTTGGGAGCGTGGCGGTCTGTCTCGATGATACGCCCATTGGTGAACCCGTTGCGCCCGCACAGTCATTGTCACCCCCAGGCGGGCTAGTATCTCCGTTTTTAACTTGCTATATTCCTTAGCGTCTTGCAGGGCCAAATCATAATAAGCCTTCTGGGGCTCCCCGGATAGATATGGCGCCAGCACCTCTGCCCACTGTGCTGGTGGGAGCCCCTCTCTCTCTGCAACCCGCTCAAAAACAGTCAAAAAAGCCTCTATGTCATCTCCTGGAGTCATTTTCTGCAGGGCTCCTCTCACAGCTTTTCTAATAGAAAAATCGCCCACTGACCTTGTCTCTGCTGACGTGCTCCGGACCGCCTCCGCCAGAATATCGATCTGCTGCTGCTGCTGCTGATGCTGGTCTTGCTGTTGCTGACGTTGGAGTTGGATCTGCTGTGTCAGCAGCTTGGTGGTCTCTTGCTGGGCCGCCTGTTGCTGTTGTAAGAGCTGGAGATGTTGAGCCTGCTGCGCTTGCTGGGCTTGTACCAAGTGTCTCATCAGCTCCTCCATGATCTCTGGAGGCTGTGCCTGAGTCAGTACAGACTTCACCCAGGACATAAACACCAAAGCCCACCGGTCTCACGTCTTCTGCTGGGAGCGCTGCCTGCATTCTCCACCAATTGTAACGTATCAGCTCGCCGGCGACGTCAGGAAGCACGAGGAGGCAGCTTTGCATAGGTGAGACCAGAAGGGTTTATTTGCTCATAAACCAGTCCACAGGGAAAACACACAGCAAACACAGAATCCTAATCACCTTCCCCCTGTGCCTAAGTCCAACCTCCCTTACATAGCTGGACACCACGCCCCTGGGGGGGGTATGTGAGTCCTGGACCCGCCCATCACTCTCAGGACTCATAAGCCGGCCCCTTGGTTACTAACAACTCCCTCAGTGTTGCTCTCCACTAAGAGATGCTAATGCCGGCTTACATCACAGACCTCAGGTGGGCCTGTGACACATACCTGCCATCCACTATGCGCCCCCTTGCCCTCTTACAACGGTCATCTTTGATGTGATCATCCTATGGTTCAACGCAACATGCAAACATAGCTTTAGACTAAGCATTCACCCCATCTTTAATGACATTTAGTCTTATCTATCCAGCTAATTGAATGGAGTAATGGTATCCCTTTCTCATGTACAGCACCATGGAATCAATGGTGGAACCTATTTGCAGAGATGATATCCTCCACCCAACTCTCAAAAAGCTGTTGGGTCTTCAGGACAGATGGGTAGTCGAGCTGGGCGTTCAGACGATCAACCCTGTAGATGCTGTGCCATCCATCCTATGGTACATCATGTGTCCTGGAGGGGAGAGATACTCATCTAGACTTGTCACCTTCGTACTGTCAGGACCTAAAATCAAAGTGATTCAGGTTCAGAACTTTGTCCTTTCTATTCTAATCATGATGTCATAGAATGTCAGTGATGTCATGGAATGTCGGTGATGTCATGTGCCTTGTGATGTCATCAGAATGGTCACACCTGCTTTATGGATCAAGGGAGAAGTTCATTTAATAAATAGGCAAAACCCCTCATTTAATAATCATGAGACACATTTAAAGGGCCCCTTCCATTTTATCCATATTATTTAGTGACCTATGTCCTAAAGGAAAACTCAGGACTCCATACTGCCCATTCCTGACAACTCACAGGTCACCTGGTGATCCAACAACAGGGAAAAATTAGCTGACTACAGAGAGTAATAGCATTCAAAACTAGATTTGTTACAAAATGCTATAATTTGTCCATGAAACAGGCAAAACTACCCAAAAATGGAGCCATATAGAGTTGTCCCCACCTACAGTATGTGTGCATGTATATGTTTACATAACATATAGATATGTGGGTATACATACATATGTACATTCACCTTATTAGAGCAGACTCTACAAACCGTTATTAAATAGTCACCCTCCTAATATAGGGGGCTGTAATACCACGAGTGTCCTGTAGGGGAAGCTACTTCCCTCAGTAATAACAGCTGATTGCGGGAGGTTTTAGCTGCCATAACACCCCTAATAGTAGAGCACTCCCTACCTGGACTCATCTCCTTCCGGCTGTCAGTTCCAAGTGGCACAATATGCCTCTGGTTCAGATCTCTGCACATTCTATATCAATTGTGATGTCATTCAGAGTCTATGATGTTATAACTGCCTGATACTGTACTAGCTCCAAGATGGTGAATGTGTCTATAAAATAGTTTCATAAGTGGATCACAGTATTTGATTAATGTGTCAAAGTCTGTTATAAAGGGTTGTCCGGTGAAATCAAGTTATCTCCTATCCAAATGTTACTACCTTCATTTTTTAAGGCCGTCTGAGCCCTTTGGCTGGGGCACAAAAAATATATTTTATGGACATTCCCTTTTATTATGTTCCTTCCCTTTTGAATGACCAAACACAGGTTTTCACCCAATCATGATAGGCATTGTAGTGCCCACGGGCGGTATCTCAGACCCTAAATTACATAAATACCTCAAATCCTATTTCAGTCTTCGCTGTAGTTCTGGCAATGTATCCAAGAACCCGACAACTCAGGACGAACAGTGCAATTAATAATGAATTGGTGGGAAAGCCCAAAAAGTCACATAAAATAATCCTACATTTGGTAACTATATAAGTAATGTAATGATGGATCCTCCCAAATGTAATTATTAACTACAGAGTAAAATTATCTGAATCTTAGAAATGCTCATTAATATTTTTTGAGGGAATCACTGGACTGGAAAATGTAACGCTGCTGTATTGGGAAAATAATGGGGCCAATAGGAAGATTCAGCACCTGGCAGTGGCCGGCTGGTCCTGAGCATGACGGTCGGCTCTGACAGCAGATACAGGTTTATTAATCTTATTTTTATCAATAGCAGAAGTTCTCAGCCACGAGCCAAAGTACAAGCCCAAAGCATGGTATCTGCCAGTCCTTCACAAAATGGCCGACCCTATATTGCCAGTTGTCCTGCAGTCCCCAATACTGTTTGACAGTCCCTGGAGTTTTCTACAGAAAGGATCTTGTCCCAGTGACCCATCCACACCTGGGATCTGACAATCTGTAGACAATCTGTAGCTCTGCATCACTTGCCCCTTCTCCTCTCCCCTAAAAAGGTTGTAATACCGCATATGTCCTGTAGGGACAGAGACATCCCCCTGCAATAACAGCTGATTGCGGGAGGTTTTGGCTTCCATAACTCCGTAATAGTAGAGCACTCCCTACCTGGACTCATCCCCTCCAGCTGTGAGGTCCAAGTGGCACAAGATGTCTCCTGAGCAGATCTCTGGACATTCTATATCAGTTGTGATGCCATTCAGAGCCTATGATGTCATCATAACTGCCTGATACTGTTCTAGCACCAAGATGGTGAATGTGCCTATAAAATAGGTTCATAAGTGGATCACAGTATTTGATTAATGTGTCAAAATCCATTATAAGGGGTTATCCAGTGAAATCAAGTTATCTCCTGTCCAAAACCACAAAAAGAACATAACGGTCAGACGTCCATTTATGCAATTCAATAATAGTTTTTATTGGTCACATCAGGATTTTTTAGAGGAAGTTAAAAAGTGCAAGTGCAGTATATTTTACATTTATGTCGATATAGCAGCATTTTTTTATATGTCTAAAATAAGACAATTACAAGGCATACAGATGTACAAAAAATTATATACATAATTCTGTTTTTAAGAGCTATTTATACCCTTGTCTGTTAGTTGACCTACAAGAAATCCAGATCTCTATATGGAGTACACACTACAGCTTACATCTAAGCATTGTACATCTTATCGTATGCATTACAGGTTATAGTCAAGTCAGGGGAGGACGCCAGGTCAGTGAAGCAGCGCCATTATCAGGTAGTAATTACTTCTGTGCCATTAAAGGTTGTTGTACCTGTGGTTTACTTGTGAGCTGGTTTCCATGTGTGATTAGGTCTGTGTACATGTTATGGATTTACATGGCAGAAATGTCTGCCCTTTCATGTGTAGTTGGATGCTAGATAAGATATGGGTGCACGCAGCGACTATATAGATCAGAATTTTTTAGTATAGCTCAGGATACATAAAATCAACATAAATTCTGTTTATGTGCACAACTATTGATATCCAGTTTCTACTATATAATTATAGCATGCACGACCGTACATGAATATAGCCACTACATAATACTTGTGATTGAGAAATATATACAGCTATAACTACAATTGTAGTAGGATTAATTGGCACTGTGACTTGACTATAACCTGCAATGCGTATGATAAAATGTACAATGCTTAGATCAGGGGTCTCAAACTCGGCTGGGTTGGTGGGCCGCACATAGATAAAAATTGATATCAGGGGGCCGCATTACTAAGTGACATTTTTAGTAATTCCAGAATTTTTTGCTCAATGTAGTAATGTTCAAATCCTGATCTCATTTAGTAACGTCCCCACCGTGGTTCCCTTCTTGTAGTAATGTCCCCATCCTGGTCCTCATCTTGTGTAATGTTCTCATCTGGTCTTCCCTTGTAGTAATCCTGGTCACCTTCTTGTAATAATGTCCTCATACTGGTCCCCATCCTATATTAATGTCCCTCATTATGGTCCTTCTTCTAGTAATGTCCCATCCCAATCTTGTAGTAATGTCACCATCTTTGTCCTCTTCTTGTAGTAATGTCCTCATCCTGGTCCTCTTGTAGTAATTTCACCATGCTGATGCAACTTTGTAGTGATGTCCCAACTTGGTCTCTCTTCTTTTGGCGTACACACACACACAGTCTCCCATACACACTCACACACACACACGCTCATACACACACTCTCATACACACACATACACACACATACACTCATACACACACTCTCATACACACACTCTAATACACGCAGATACACACGCACACTCATACACCTACTCTTATACACACACTCATACACACAGCCTCTCATACATTTAAACACACACTATCATACATACACATACACTCTGACATACACACTCATACACGCACTCATACACACATATACACTCACACACACACTCATATACACCCACTCTTATACACCCACTCACTCTCTCATACGCACACTCACACACACACACACACACACACACACACTCACTCATACACACACTTTCTCATACACACTCACATACTCTTACACACTCACATACACACACTTTTACACATACTCATACACACACTCATATACACACACTTTCTCATACATACTCACACACATGCACACTCTCATACACACACACTCACACACACTCATACATACACACTCATATACACATACACTCTCATACACACACACTTTCTCATACACACTCATATACACATACTCTCGTACTCACACACACACTTTCTCATAAACACTCACATACACACTCTCATGCACACACACACTCATATACACACACTCTTACACATACATACACACTCATACACACTTTCATACACAATCACATACACACACACACTTTCTCATACACACACACTTTCTCATACACACATACACACACACACTTTCTCATACACACATACACACTCTCAGACACACACTCATATACACACACACACTCTCATACACACAGTCACACTCTCTCTCTCTGTCACACAAACTTTAACGATACTGGGATCCACTGTGCAGGGGGCCACCACGTTGCACTGTGTAAGGGACCGCCATGGTGCGTTGTGTAAAGTAGCGCCACGGTGCAGTGTGCTGGGGACTGCGGCTTTATTATCACTTCCTGTGGCTGCTATGACAAGCTCCAAGTCTCCTTCCCTCAGCTACAGTTGTGGCCAAAAGTATTGACACCCCTGCTATTCGGTCAGATAATACTCAGTTTCTTCCTGAAAATGATTGCAATCACAAATTCTTTGGTATTATTATCTTCATTTAATTTGTCTTCAATGAAAAAAACACAAAAAAAATTGTCCTAAAGCCAAATTGCATATAATTCCACACCAAGCATAAAAAAGGGGGTGGACAAAAGTATTGACACTGTTAGAAGAATCATGTGATGCTTCTCTAATTTGTGTAATTAATAGCACCTGTAACTTACCTGTGGCACCTAACAGGTGTTGGCAATAACTAAATCACACTTGCAACCAGTTGACATGGATTAAAGTTGCAAATAGAGTCTGTGGAGCCTCGTTTAGGAGTCTCAACAAGGCTACAAGTCCATCTCCAAAGACCTGAATGTTCCTGTGTCTACCGTGCCCAGTGTCATCAAGAAGTTTAAAGCCCATGGCACTGTGGCTAATCTCCCTATATCTGAATGGAAAAGAAAAATTGACAAGAGATTTTAATGCAAGATTGTGCAGATGGTGGATAAAGAACCTTGACTAACATCCAAACAAGTTCAAGCTGCCCTGCAGTCTGAGGGTACAACAGTGTCAACCCGTACTATCCGTCAGCGTCTGAATGAAAAGGGACTGTATAGTATGATACCCAGGAAGACCCCACTTACCCCGAGACAAAAAAGCCAGGCTGGAGTTTACCAAAACCTACCTGAGAAAGACTAAAACTTTTTGGAAGAATGTTCTCTGGTCAGATGAGACAAAAGTAGAGCTTTTTGGGCAAAGGCATCAACATAGAGTTTACAGGAGAAAAAAAGAGGCGTTCAAAGAAAAGAACACGGTCCCTACAGTCAAACATGGCGAAGGTTCCCTGATGTTTTGGGGTTGCTTTGCTGCCTCTGGTACTGGACTGCTTGACCATGTGCATGGCATTATGAAGTCTGAAGACTACCAACAAATTTTGCAGCATAATGTAGGGCCCAGTGTGAGAAAGCTGGGTGTCCCTCAGAAGTCATGGGTCTTCCAGCAGGACAATGACCCAAAACACACTTCAAAAAACACTGAAAATGGTTTGAGAGAAAGCACTGGAGACTTCTAAGGTGGCCAGCAATGAGTCCAGACCTGAATCCCATAGAACACCTGTGAAGAGATCCAACAATGGCAGTTTGGAGAAGGCACCCTTCAAATATCAGGGACCAGGAGCAGTTTGCCAAAGAAGAATGGTCTAAAATTCCAGCAGAGCATTGTAAGAAATTAATTGGTTACCGGAAGCGGTTGATCGCAGTTATTTTGGCTAAAGTTTGTGCAACCAAGTATTAGGCTGAGGGTGCCAATACTTTTGTCTGGCCCATTTTTGGAGTTTTGTGTGAAATTATCAATGTTTTACTTTTTGTTTCATTCTCTTTTGTGTTTTTTCATTTAAGACAAATTATGTCATATATGGTACAGTCTATCTAGAGTCTAATGCATGGGTATAATGAGACACATGAGACGTACGCTTTTTAAGTATTCCTTGTATTGCGTCATACAATCAGTGCATTAACAGAATGTGAAATAAACATAAATTGTGGAGTGCAAGCACTAAACCAAGGATATCAGCGGCAGAGCATTAAAGCATAGCACAAGTCTCAAGGAGAATATTCAGAGTCTCTTTACTTTCCTGGTAGATGGTGATGGTAAGCAGAAGGATCCAGTATCCACAAATGGTTCCAGGGTTCCATGCAGAGTAACTCCAAGGCTTCCAGAGGCCAAGTCACAGACAGATTTCAGACCTGATTCAGGAGCACAGGTTAACCAGCTGAAGTTGTTTAAAAGGGCAAATAGCAAGGAACAGGGTGGGAACACCGAAGCTGAGAACTCCATATTGTTTGAGGGCAAAAGTCAATATAACAGGAAAGGAAAGAAGATGGCTGAAAAAACACACTGGATTCAAGGATAACAGCGGACGTGGCAAAAAAGTCTGAGCACCTCACATTACTCCCCCCTTAGTGACAGCCTCCGGATGACCCCAGTCCTGGCTTGGCCGGTTACCTCCGAAGGAACTGGCGGAGCAAGCGGGGAGCGTTGAGATTGGAGGCCGGCTCCCACGAGTTGTCCTCAGAAGAGTAGCCCTGCCACTTTACCAGGTAGTGCACCTCATTCCTATGCAACCTGGAGTCCAGGATCCTTTCCATGACAAACTCCTCCTGGCCATCGATGAGTAGTGGAACAGGAGGGGAAGAAGAATGGCCAGGAAACGAATTGGGAGTCACAGCCTTTAGTAAAGAAAGTGAAACACAGGATGAATTCTCATAGATCTCGGCAGTTGAAGGCAACAGGCAACGTTACTGACAAGTTTGTTAATCTTATAAGGTCTGATGTACTTATGACCCAATTTGGATGATGGAACTCTCAACCTAAGGTTCTTAGTTGACAGCCAGACCAAATCTCCTACCTTGAAGGTTGGTGCAGGTTTACGAAACCTATCTGCCACTTTTCTATTCTCCTCAGATGTGCTTCCCAGTAATATTTAAGCACATCTGGTACCGACAGCCCCCTTTGAATTTATGGGTTAGCAAGACCTCCCTGGCCACTCTATGCCTCTTATGGTGCCAAACGAACCTAATAATAGCAGCCTACAGGGATTTTAACTCAGAAAGAACGACCGCGACTGGTAGGGTTTCAAAAGCATAAATTAGCTTAGGGAGTAGGGTCATCTTTACCGCCGCCATTCGACCCATCCATGATATGGGAAGCGATAGCCACTTTGTCAAGCACGCTCTCAATTTGCGGAATAGGTGGGGGGAAATTGTGTTTGTCTAATGTGTCATATGTGGATGTAATCTGCACTCCCAAGTACTTAACCGCATCCAACTTCCATCTGAATTTAAAATTCAGGCGTAGGTGTTCCCAGACCTCGGGGGGAATATTCAAGGGCACGGCTTCCATTTTGCTTGAGTTCATTTTGTAGCCGGAAAGGGCTCCATATATCTTTAAAGCCTCCATAAGGTTTGGGAGGGAAATATGGAGGTTAGTAAGAGTCAAGAGTACATCGTCCGCAAACAACGCAATCTTGAATGACTTGCTCCCAAGTGTCACCCCCGAGATATTGGGATCCCTCCGGATAGCTGCGGCCAAAGGCTCAATACAAAGAGCAAATAAGAGGGGAGACAGAGGGCATCCTTGCCTGGTGCCGTTTGAAATAGTGAAAGGTTTAGATGTATAAAGGGGCAGTTTAACTGATGCTGTAGGATGGTTATATAGTGCCTGGAGGGCAGTCATGAAGCCACCAGAGACACCAAAGGCCAACCCTGTTCCAAAAAGGAAAGGCCAGGAGAGGCGATCTAAAGCCTTCTTCGCATCAAGACTCAAGACTAGCGTTTGCTGTTTCCTCCGATTCGAGACATCCACCAAGTCAATCACTCTCCTAGTATTGTCTCCCCCCCCGACACAGGGGATGAAACCCACTTGATCTTTATGTATTATCAGTGGCAACCATCTACTAAGTCTGGCAGACAGGAGCTTGGTGAATATCTTCAAATCGGAGTTTAGAAGACCTATTGGCCGATAATTTGCACAGTCTAGGGGGTCCATCGGTGGCTTTGGGAGGAGTATCAGATGGGAGTGAAGCATAGTAGGTGGGATTGGGACACCCTGCAAGAAAGAGCTGAATAGTAAGGTCATGTGGGGAAGAAGTGTTTTAATAAAGGTTTTATAATAGAAGTAAGTTAAGCCGTCAGGGCCCGGTGACTTCTCTTGTGCAGAGAGCCCAACACCTCCTCCACCTCGTCCATAGAAATTGCACTGTTAAGGGCATCTATTGCCTCCCGAGGCAAAGAAGGAAGCTCCAGAAGGGAAAGATAGGCCTCAATAGCCTCTGGTCTCTGCAGGTTATCGCCCATCTGGTCTCGTAAATTATACAGTTTATTATAAAAACCATCGAAAATTTCAGCTATGGCCTCCGAGTGATAATGCATGGTTCCCTCAGGGTCAAATAGTGCCTGGGGAATACCTGATTTTAAAAAAAAAATAGTGCCTGGGGCAGGAGGCTGCAGTGCGTTCTTTCAACTGACGTGCGAGGAGGGTATGTGCCCTGTTGCCACACTCGTGGAATTTTTGCTTTGAGAAGGTTATCATTTTCTCTGCGCCCTGAATTGCTAGATCTTTTAATTTTTCCCTCAGTCCGATCACTTCCCTCAAAACAGACAACGTTGGATGTGCAAAGAGCTTCCTATCTTGTAGTTTTAGAAGAGATGTCATTGAGTCCCTCTGAGTCTCCACAGATTTCTTGGCCCTAGCTCCTTCCCTAATACATAGGCCCTTCTTCACTGCCTTATGAGCCTCCCACAGAACCCCTCCCTCTCCACCGCCTTATGAGACTCCCACAGAACCCCCTCCGACGAGACCGATCCCTCATTGAGCCTGAAATACTCCTCTAGTTGTTTTTGCAGAGAGGCTCTGATCGCGGGGACCTTAAGCAAGTATACGTTTAAACGCCAAAGACCAGCATGAGGGCGTACAGACACTCCCCCCAATGTCCATGATCAGGGAAGCGTGGTCTGACCAAGTGATGGAGCCTAATTTCACATCCCTCAGACTCCGCAGCAGGAGAGAATTCACAAAAAAGTAATCGATCCTAGTGTGGGTCTGGTGGGGGTGAGAAAAATGAGAAGGCTCTCTCCCCAGGGTGCGCCACCCTCCAAGCGTCAAAGCTTCAGAACGGATGAGTTTGTGGAAGCCTAACGAAAGCTTCTGTATTGCTGTAGAAGGCGGGAGCCCCCCGAGAGAGAGCCTATCTGATACTTCAGAGAAAGGGACATTGAAGTCCCCCCCCACAATAGTCGCTGCTGGCGAGAGCTCTCCAAGCAAAATAAAAAACGTCTTTAAGAAACGAAGCTGAGCATAGAGATTTACCAATATACAGGAAGTGCCTCCCATAGTAGTTTCTAGAATCACGTGTCTCCCCTTGAGACCGATATGCGAGGCAATGACTTGAATTGGGCTGTTGGCAGATATCAAGATGGCCACTCCCCCCCTCTTGGAGTTTGAATAGGCCGAGAATTGCTTGGGAAAGTTACGTAAGGCAAACTTAAACGACCCGGGTGGAGTCAAACTGTGTCTCCTGTATGAAAGGTGCCATAAACCTGGTGAAGCGCCCGTGAGAGGCGTGAAACGGTCTGTCGTTTCTCATCCTCCCCCCTGCACCCCCTTACAATGTAAATATACTGTCGCTTTAATAAAGGAATTCCTCTGGAGATCGGTGAGTGCTGCCACTATTACTTCGTTAAGCAAAGAGTCTGTCTCTCCTGTATGAAAGCCACCTCGGCTTTAGCAGTGCTTTGTTCTCGAAGCACTAGTTTTTTTTTGCGAGGGGAATTAAGCCCGTTTTACATTAAGGGAAATTATACGAGTCATCTTAATAGCGTTGTAGGGCAAAGCTGATGCTAGATGTTTTTTACCTTCAAGTAAGCTACCCTGGAGGGAATGCCGTTCCATGAAGTCGAATAGCCATTCACAGTCTGATTCATCTTTATCTATAGAGGTGGATGTGGTCTGAGAAAACAGATAGGGTAGAAACATAGAGGGGAGGGGAACACACGAACAAACAATGAAGAAAGGCATCATTTTCATAAACAAACTAAAAAAACAAAACTCAGTCTACATAAACCGAGCTCGGCCCGGTTAGGAGTTCCGCAGAGGAAAAGTACCCGCCCTCAAAGCGGTCGAGAGAGGGGAAAAAAATAAAAGAGAAACCCCCTTCAATTTCAAACACATCCCCTTAGGAAGCTCTGTTAATAAGTAGAGGAAATGGATGTCCGGAAGATTCGAGTCTACTTCGTCAGAGATATCCACTGCCACGGGTAACAAAGAAGTAATCAAAACTGTAACCCGAGCGTGACCCCCACCAACCAACTTCCCGAAAGTTTCCATTTTGTAAGTGTCCTCCCATGAAAGGGCCAAGTCAGTAGGGTCTTGCGGGATCGAAAAATCAAATGTCCAATGAAGACTGAAAAAATAACATCATGTAATCCAGGCCAAAATGAGGAATGCAAAATGAAGAGAGAGAGTCCCGTGAGGTATAAATCTCGGTCCTCCAGGACCTCATTGAGGACGGGGGGGTACGCCATTTCCACCTTTACCACGTCTACTCCCCCTCGTTCCCCGTCTGGATCCCCCAACCTTGGACCACACAGGAGGCGGGGGCCCCCCAGGCATGTATAAGACCCAGTGAGGAATATGGACAGCTGGGATGTCTGGAGCTGCACACAAGGCCAGTACATAGGCCGGGTGCATAGAGAAGCCGACTTTCCCTCCTTCCTTGCTGTTAATATAAATGGGAAGCCCCATCTACCGTATATGGTATTTGGTGTTCCTGAAGAACCACAAGTAGTGGCCTGAGATATCTCCGCTTCTGCAGGGTTATACTGGAGAGGTACGGGTAGAGCTGAACCTCCGTGCCCTTGTAGGTAGGAGTAGTGTTTCTCATCCTTGCTTTGGACATTATTTGTTCTTTGATGGAAAAATCATGAACACAGCAGACTATGTCCCGTGGGTGCCCCGTCATGTTTTTAGGTTGGAGCGCTCTGTGAGCTCTATCAAGTTTAGTAATGTTTGAGGAAGGAACTCCAAGAATATCATTAAAAATGACTTGAAAAATTGAACCATGGGATTCTGCATCCTCAGCCACAGGGACCCCTCTGACACGTATGTTACATCAATGGCCCCTGTTGTCCAAATCCTCCATATGGGATTGCATCTCATCTAAAACAGCTTGTTGTGACTTCCAAATTGGTGTAATTCTGACAAGTGTTTCCTGGTAGAGTCGTGATCCTCCTCCAGAGTCTCCAGCCTGCCACCTAGGTAATGTAAATCCCTTTAACACTGGCTATCTCGGCTCTGCAGGTATCCTTAACCTTATTAATGAGGATTCTGAAATCTTATTCCTTAGATGGCAAGGCAGCCAAAATGCTCTGCCAGTCCTGTGGTGGAGAGGGAGTCCCCCCCAGAACTCCCCCCAGCCTGGTAAATAGGGGTACAGTCAGGAGCCTGGAGTGCATGATGGGGAGAGTAGTGGCCTTGATGGTGCTGGAGATGTAAGGGATTCAGATAAACTCCCCAACCTGGGTCTCCTTGTTTAGTAAATGCTCTAGTGTTATAAGAGCTCTGATGTATGGAGCCCACAGAGGATACAGTCCCCCCCTCCCCCAGCGTCTCCTTGGTATGTGCTGTAATGCCATTGTCCTGATTTATGCAGGGACCCTCTCCTCCTACTGACCGTGCATTCTCCAGAGGTGCAGAGATTTCATCTTCCTCTCCCCTGCTGTCCTCTGCCTCATGCTGTGTCTCCTGCAGCTGAGCAGTGTTCAGAGGAACCTCCTCCTCCCCCTCACCATGCGGCCTGGGTAATGGTGCCCTCTCTCCTGCTGGCTGCTGCACCAAGCCCAGAAAGGTGTCCAACGCTGTTTTCTGGGCAGATTGACCTACCGCTGTCTGCGGTGTGGGTTGGTACGTTTAGGGCCCATAATAAAGATGTAGTTCAGGCATACTGCTGGTTAAAATGCTGATTATAGCTGGGGTTAGTCGGAGCCTCACCACACAGGTCCTCTCAGGGCAGCATCTGGACACGCCCCCAGGAATTCTTGAGTCTTCATAACTCTTCTATGCCCCGCTATCTTAGAATCGTGAATGAATTGCAGTACCCTCAATCTGACCGCTTCAGGACTATACAGGCAGTGTCCCTGGATCCACACACTGTTCTTATATACAAGATTTACTTGACAAGACGTTTGTGCCAGCCAGGGATCCGAATTGTATGCTTCCGTGATGTCGTTAAGCAAGTCTTGGTTATGAATCACTCCCAGGAACCTGGAATCAGAGATGATAGTCTTATGAGATGTGAGTGGAATGGTTTTATTTGAGTAGAGTCTAGACAATGTATCGGCCTTTCCATCACGCGATCCTGGCCTATAAGAGATAACAAAACTAAATTGGTTTAAGAAAAGACTCCAACAAGCCTGGCGAGGAGTCAGGCAGTCCGACCTGATAAATTCAAGATTGCGGTGATCGGTCAAGACAATTATCTGCTGTGCAGCTCGCTGAAGGTGGTGTCTCCATTCCTTGAAGGCCGCGATGATGGCCAACAATTCTCTGTTACCCACGTCGTAGTTCCTTTCTGCTGGAGACAACCACCGGGAAAAGAAAGCACAGGGATGTAAGACCTCTTTCTCACCTATCCTCTGGGAGAGTATAGCTCCGATGGCACAGTCTGAGGCATCCACCTCTATTATGAAAGCAAGTTCAGGATTGGGATGCACCAGAATACGCGCTGTGGTAAATTTATCTTTCAAATGGGAAAATGCTTCCTGAGCTTGGGAGGTCCAGGTAAAAGCAGGTTTCTTGCGGGTAAGCTGCGTGATGGGTCACACTACCTCAGAAAAGTTGCTGATAAAACGCCTGTAGAAATTAGCAAACCCTATGAAGCGCTGGACCTCCTTCACATTCCTGAGGACTGGCAAGTCTTTAATGGCTTGGACCTTATTCTCATCCATACTGATTCCTCGTGATGATATTACATACCCCAAAAATTGGATATCCGTCCAATGGAATTCGCACTTCTCCAGTTTGATATACAGATGGTTTTGTCGAAGGCATTCTAAGACAATCATAACATGTCGGTGATGTTCCTCTGTGGAGTTAGAAAAAATCTAAATATCATCCAGATAAATGACAATGAATGTATCCAGGAGGTCCCTAAAAACGTCATTTACCAAATGTTGGAAAGTTGCTGGAGCATTACATAAACCTAACGGCATTACTAAGTACTCAAAATGTCCGTAGCGTCACCTGAATGCTGTCTTCCATTCATCCCCAGGTCTAATGCGGACCAAGTTATAGGCCCCACGGAGATCCAACTTAGTAAAGGGTTTTGCATGCCGTACTCTCTCCAATAATTCAGGGATCAGAGGTAGTGGGTAACGGTTTCTAATCGTGATCTTATTTAGCTCCCGATAGTCAATGCAGGACCTAAGGGAACCGTATTTCTTCTTCACAAAGAAGATAGGTGCACCAGCCCAGCAGGAGATGAAGAGTGGCCCTTGGCTACATGTTCGTCTAGATAGTCTTTTAGAGCCTTTAGCTCAGGCTCTGCCAAAGAGTAAATCTTGCCAAACAGTATTCCTGCACCTGGTAATAGGTCTATTGGACAGTCATATGGATGGTGAGGGGGCAGCTGGTCTGCGTTCCTCTTGTCGCACACATCAGCATACTCATGGCATATTGCTGGTAGCTCGGAGACTGAGTGGGTCCCTTAGGAACGGAGCAGACTGAAACCTCTGGACCTACCTGTCTCTCCGGAAAGTGCAGTTCTTTAGTTTCCCAGTTAATCGTAGGATTCTGAGCCTGTAGCCAAGGCAGTCCTAGAATAATAGGGAAATGGAGAGAAGAGATGAGCATAAATGACGGACTCTCTTGATGGTCTTTACCCATGAGGACCTTCAAGGACTCCGTCTCCTGATCGACTGGTCTAGAGTTTAACAGTGAGCCATCCACGGTCTCCATCTGTTCAGGAGTAGCCTTCTTTACTGAACGTACTCCAAGTTTCTGAGCGAAGGAGATATCCATAAAATTGCCGCTTGCCCCTGAATCAATCATAGCGGAGGTAGATACCCAGACAGAGTTAACTCAGAGCTTGAGAGAAATAAAGCAATGAGAATTGTCTTTCTTACAGCTCAGCTGGGAGACCGCCGAAAAAACCTGAAAGACTGCTGCAGTGATGCGTGCATCGGGCTCTGAGATAACGGAGTTTAAGTCAGAGTAATCAATATTTGTAATCTCTACTCCCTCTGGGGTCTGTGGTTCGGACCTGACGGAACCCCTCTCACAGCACTCGCAGTGTATGATGGCTGCAGTTGTCTTACGAGAACGGCTGGGGCAGTTTATAATGAAGTGTCCTGACTTACCGCAATAGAAACATAAATTTTCCTTTAGTCGATGTTCCTTGCGTGCGTCACTGACCCGTCTCTGTAAGGAGTCCACCTGCATAGCCTCCGGTTCCGGTACTCGTATAACCCTGCTCAAGGACTCCTTAGCTGGAGAGGGAGGAAATAAATGATTAGTGCGCTTCTTCTCCGACCATCTCTCATGTCTGTGTTCAGTAAGTCGGGAATCGATCCGAATACAGTAGTTGATAAAATCTCCTAAGGCAGTTGGAGGGTCGACACAAGCAAGTTCGTCCTTAATCACAGAGGATAATCCTTTCCGGAAAACCGATTTTTTTTAGCGGCGCTATCCCAAGTGGTGTCGAGGGCCCATCTCCGGAAATCCAAAGCATATTCCGCTACCAAGCGCTTACCTTGACTTACAGTTAACATGGATGATTCTGCTGTAGCACCTCGGTGTGGATTGTCGAATACCTGCCCCATAGCTGCAATGTAAGCATCAAGATTATTTAGACAGCCGTCGTCAGTCTCAATTAGGGGGTTTGCCCATGTGAGAGCCTTATTGGAGAGCAGCATAATTATGGTTAACACTTTAGATCGCTCAGTAAGGAACTGTGGCGCATGAGCCACAAAGAACAGTTTGCATTGGTTAATAAACCCCCTGAACTTTTCCCATTCACTGCCAAAGCGGAATGATGGTAACTTGGTGATTCCAATAACTGGGGCTGAAGTTGGGGTGTGGACTCGTCCTTCCAGAACCTCAATCCGGGTTCGTAAATCCTGTATGTTTTGTCCCAACACCTGCAGATTATGATCACTGCGATCCCGCAGGCTTGCAAAGCCGGCCTTCAATGCCTGTAGATCAGCAAGGATTGAATCACTCACTTCGCACAGATGCTTAACCGAGTCCTCCATATCCCCAGAACCTGTACGGCAGAGAGCTGGAAAGGAAGAAAAGGAGCACAATAGTGTTTACCTGTGGTAACACACCTGACTTAAGAAAAGAAGGTGCTCACCTGGAGGGGTTGTGAGAAGCCACAACCGCCATCATCACATATAATATCAATCCATATCTTGCCTCCACGGCCTGCAGCGACTCCTCAATGGTGAATATACAGAAATCTCTATGCAGGTTGCAGCAAACTCGGCACAATCCCAAACCCAGCAAACTCTATTATGGCTCCTGAATCTGTCATATATGATAGTCTATCTAGTCTAATGCATGGGTATAATGAGACACATGAGACATACGCTTCTTAAGTATTCCTTGTATTGCGTCATAAAAGTCAGTGCATTAACAGAATGTGAAAGAAACGTAAATTGTGGAGTGCAAGCACTAAACCAAGGATATCAGCGGCAGTGCATTAAAGCATAGCACAAATCTCAAGGAGAATATTCAGAGTCTCTGTACTCTCCTTTTAGATGGTGATGGTAAGCAAAAGGATCCGGTATCCACAAATGGTTCCAGGGTTCCATGCAGAGTAACTCCAAGGCTTCCAGAGGCCAAGTCACAGACAGATTTCAGACCTGATTCAGGAGCACAGGTTAACCAGCTGAAGTTGTTTAAAAGGGCAAATAGCAAGGAACAGGGTGGAAACACCGAAGCTGAGAACTCCATATTGTTTGAGGGCAAAGTCAACATAACAGGACAGGAAACAAGATGGCCGACAAAACACACTAGATTCAAGGATAACAGCGGATGTGGCAAAAAAGTCTGAGAACCTCACAAATTAAATGAAGATAATAACACCAAAGAATTTGTGATTGCAATCATTTTCAGGAAGAAACTGAGTATTATCTGACAGAATTGCAGTGGTGTCAATACTTTTGGCCACAACTGTATACAATGAAGCCAGCAGAATGTATGGAACCCTGTTAAACATCTAACAGAGTCCCATACATTCTGCTGGCTTTAATATATACCTGGAAAGAGCCCATATATTCTAGTCACTTCATTAGTGAACAAGCTAAAATGTACCGGCTGCAGTCCGAATCTCCGAGCAGTCCCGACAGTCTAGACTCAACTGAGTGGCTGCTCTTCCACCCGTGCTTTATCTGAAAGTGCCCCCATATGCTGCAAAAGCGAGACTTTGCTGTGGATTACTATCTGAGGGTATGTTTGGGGTTAATAAATGGGAAATTGAAAGTTGTGTTTTATTTCAACTGAAGGATTTTCTCAGAATGTGTTTTTTAACTCTTTAGTCACAGGATTGATAATGTGCAGGTCTCGTAGAAGCCTAAACATTATCAATCTACGGCTTAATGACAAGTTGCCAATACCAAGTTGGCATTAACTCCTTTATCTCCCAGTTTGCCACTGGCACCAGTGCAACTGGAAGAGTTTGGGTACAGCACCAGAATTTGGCGCTTCTAATAATGAGCAACTTTCTAGGGTGACTGCGGGCTGCAAAATGCAGCGTGGGGGGCCCAGAAGCCCCACATCATTTATTTTTTTAATCCTAGCAAAAAAATGACATGGAGCTTTGCTGTATTTTTGGTTGCTAGCCACGCACAAATAGGCAGCTACGGGCTGCCACCCACCCCAGCTGACTAGTTGTAACTGTCTGGCAATCAAAAATACAGCATTTGGCTTCGCCATATTTTAGGATGCCAGACAGGTACAACTAGGCAGATTTGGGCTGGAATCCTAAGCGTGGGGATGTCCAAGCGTTTTGGGCACCCCATGCTGCAAGTACCAGCCCGCAGCCATCCCTGAAACTGGTGCATTTATTGAAGCGCCATTTTCTGGTGCAGTACTCTTCCAGTTGCCCTCGTGGCAACATGGATAATAAAGGGGTTAATGCGAGCTTTGTATTGGCAGCTGGCTCTAAGCCCAAGATTCCTAATGTCGGGCCAATGTTAGACCTGGCCATTAGGAATCTCTAGTAAATTGTAAATAATACAGAACACAGAGAAAAAAATACAAACACATATTTAGACTCCATCTTTATTACCCTTCTTTGATCCTGGTTCTGCTTCTTTCAGAGTCTGCAGGGAGAGAACAAGCATCCTCTCCCTGCAGAGTCTGCAATCATACTGACCGTGGGGCCTCAGTGACTCAGTGAGTGACATCACCCATGGCAGTGAACTCAGGTGACCCGCCAACAGTGGGTTCAAGTGAGTTCACTGCCACAGGGAGCTCTGGTGACTCAGTGATTGATGTCACTGTTCCCACGCAGCAGTCTGACAGTCTCTGATTGCTGCTTGGTAGCGGTGACATCACTCACTGAGTCACTGAGGTCCCATAGTCAGTGTTATTGCATACTGTGCAGGAAGAGAATGCTTTTTAGAGTAAATTTACGTCATAACAATGCATAAGTCTTCAAGGCGGAACATGGCAGTTCTTCTTACCAATGTACTACTTTGGTCTGATTTATGGACAAAACATGCTCTTAAAAACACTTGCATTCACTCTGCCATGTAGTTGTACACTTTGGGTTCAGTCATCCCCAGTTTGTCGACGAACATAATGTTTCCTATCAGACCCAAATAAATTAAACTTAATTTCATCACTAAAATTAACTGTGGACCATTTCTCCTCTGTCCACACCACATGCTCCTCACCAAAGGTGAGTCTAATCTTTGGATTGTTTCTACTAGTGAGTGGTTTGGTCACTGTAAAGTGGGCTTTCAGTCCACATGCTTTTAAACGTTGTGACACTCTATGACAAGACAGATCCTTACCCTCTTCAGTGCTGAAGCGGTGAGCTATTCCAGCTGCAATGTTGAAACGATTACCTATGGAGATTCTCTGAATTATCCTGTCCTTTAGCATTTGTCTTTTGAGTGCGACCAGCATTCTTTAGGAACTTGAAAGAGTTTGTGATGTGGTAAAGATGCAACATTTTAGAAAATTCTGTTGCTACCACTTTGGCCTTCAACTGGACAACCTGCTGCCAGAGGGTTTTGTCACTTTGGAACAGCACACCCATTATTGCAAAGTGAGTGCAACTGGAAAGTTAGACTGCCAGTTAAACAGGGTTTGTCAGATAATTATGGAAATTAACATCAGATGCCAGACTACCAATAGCTTGCAGGTATTTTGAAAGTGTTCTTTAATTTTGATCACTATTCTTTTTCATTTATCTAATTTACATTTTTATTCCGTGCTTTAGAATAAATTCAGTTTATGAAATAATCTTAAAATACTGCTATCTTACTCATGTAAGGGTATTTTCACATAGCACAACACAATGATTTTAACTTTAAGGAAATTGTGTGTTGTTCTCTAATTTTGATATGCAGTGCTTATCAGGGCTGTGGAGTCGGTAAGCCACAGTTGCGACTCCGGCTCCGACTCCTTCATAAATGGCCACTTCGTAACAATAAATTTACTGTTGTAAAATATTACCATCGTGCTTATTCAGTTTTTCACCATCATATAAGTAATCAGACCACTTAGAGCAAAAACTACCGTATATACTTGTGTATAAGCCGACCCGTGTATAAGCCGACCCCCCTACTTTTGCCCCCAAAAACTGGGAAAACTTATTGACTCGCGTATAAGCCGAGGGTGGACTCCAGCACAGGTATACAACCCCCAGTAGTGAGGTATACAGCAGCCTCCCCAGTGGTAGTATACAGCAGCAGCCCCAGTGGTAGTATACAGCAGCCCCAGTGGTAGTATACAGCAGCCCCAGTGGTAGTATACAGTAGCCCCAGAGGTATATGCAGCCCCAGAGGTATATGCAGCCCCAGAGGTATATGCAGCCCCATATGCAGCCCCAGAGGTATATGCAGCCCCAGAGGTATATGCAGCCCCATATGCAGCCCCAGAGGTATATGCAGCCCCAGAGGTATATGCAGCCCCAGAGGTATATGCAGCCCCAGAGGTATATACAGCCCCAGAGGTATATGCAGCCCCATATGCAGCCCCAGAGGTATATGCAGCCCCATATGCAGCCCCAGAGGTATATGCAGCCCCAGAGGTATATGCAGCCCCAGAGGTATATACAGCAGCCCTAGTGGTGTATACAGCAGCCCCAGAGGTATATACAGCAGCCCTTAGGTAGTATACAGCAGCAGCCCCAGGGCTGTATACAGCAGCCCCAGGGCTGTATACAGCAGCAGCCCCAGGGCTGTATACAGCCGCAGCCCCGGAGGTATACAGGCCCCCCCATCAAGCTCCAGGGCCCCCCCCCTTGCACGGCAGCCTGTAAAGTAAAATCATATTTACCAGTGTCCTGTCGCGCCGTCCGCAGCTTGCCGACACACGATCCCGGGCTTCATTCCGCGGCTTCCGGCTTCCGACTTCCTGTAGTCGCGGGCAATGACATCATTGCCCGCGACTACAGGAATGCGGAAGACGCGGAATGAAGCCGGGGATCGTGTGTCGGCAAGCTGCGGACGGCGTGACAGGACACTGGTAAGTATGATTTTACTTTACAGGCTGCCGCGCAAGGGGGGGGGGCCCTGGAGCTTGATGGGGGGGCCTGTATACCTCCGGGGCTGCGGCTGTAAAATTTATATACTCGCGTATAAGCCGAGGTGGGACTTTTCAACCCAAATTTTGGGCTGAAAAACTCGGCTTATACGCGAGTATATACGGTATATTTATTAGAATACAATTAGAATATAGCAAATAACTTTTATAAACTTTTCCAAACTGTAAGTAAATATGCAATAAACACTGTTATGCAGTTAATAAGAAGAAATCTATAAATTTGTCCTCAGAAAAAGTATTGCCTCTGTCAGATCCTCCTTCATGGATGCCCTCAAATCTGATCTAATTATTTTGAGAGCAGAGGAGGTGGTGTACCTCTCTACACTAACTTGGGTTGGTGGCAAAGCAGTAACCACTCGGGCAACATCTCTGACAATGTCAGGATACAGAGAAATCGCTTTTTGCACTGTTATTTTTGATGAACGGTCAAATTTCTCAATTTCTTTTAGTGCACATGAAAAATTCTGCTGAAATGTACTGGCTGTGTTCTTTGATTGGGATAACTCTTCTTCTATGCGGGAACGCTTTGCACGGTCCTTGTGATCCAAATACTTTTCGAAATTAAATTCTTCATCAGTTGATGATGAGGGTGAAGATGTGGCAGGACGACCAAATTCTTCTTGTTCCTCCTGACTGTTCTGCAACCCTTTCATCCTTACTGCTATTTCAAACAGAGCTTCTTTTCCTTTACTTAGCTGTTGATCATCTAGAAGAATCCGATACATTGGGTCTACATAAACAGCTGCCAAAAGAATGTTAGTTTGTAATAGTAGCTCCTCTCTCCGTTTCATTGATGTAGCAATGCCACTTGCAATTAACCCTCCTCTTTGGGACAGGCGAAACATCAGGTTCTTCCACTCCTTTAAGAAAATACCTGAAGTTAAGTCCTCTGCTTGTAATTTTTTAGTCACTGTAAATGGGTGCTCTAGCAATTTTTCCAGCTCAGTCACCTGATTCCACTGACTTTCATTTAGCGTCAGTTGAGGGTTAGCCATGTCTACAAAGGTTTTCAGTTCAACCAAGCGCTGAATCATTAAGTAAGTACAGCCCCATCGTGTGGCTTGATCAATAATTACCCCTTTTCCAGCACGTCTCTTCAAAATTGAGTCAACTTTAGGGGTTCTGGCAACAGTAGCCAATTTTCTCACCTTTCCAATCAGTGCAGCAGCATGTCCTTCTTGCAGACTGTCTCTTATAGCCAGCTGTAGCGTATGCACAACACAGCGCATGTGATGAATGAAAGAACGTATTGACACAGTTTCAACAAGATCATCTAAACTATCATGTTGCTGATCATCTGAAGCAACTTCAGTTTGCTCCTCAGTTACAATACTGTGTTCCTCTATTTCAAACATTTCTGTGTCTGTGGACCCAGAATGTTCTTCTAGCTGCTGGTCACCATCATTACACTCATTCATTAGCTTAATAGTACTTATCATATTTGAAGCATTGTCAGTTACGACAGAAAGAACTTGCTCTTTTTTAAGTTCATAGTCTTGCAGAACCTTTTCCACCAAGACCTGGAGAAACTCACTGGTGTGATGAGCTTTGGTGTCTTTTACTGCCAATGTCTTGGTAACTATTTCATTTTTGTCACAAACAAATCGGACATTGATGGCAAAATAGTTCACTCTGTGACGTGTGCAGGCATCCATTTTAAGAAACAGAAAGCGTTTCTTGAGAGTTTTTTTAAGTTCTTCCTTTTGTTTAAAAGCTTCCTCGATTACTAATTTTCTAATACTCTCTCTCTCCAGAGAAACACCAAGCTTGCGGGCCATTTCCCCATTCAGACACATAAAAGCTGGTCGTGAAAATAATGAAATAGGCACACTATCCTTTACAACAAGCTCTATGATCTGTTTTTTAAATGTATCTACTGTCATTGTCACAGTAACTTTGTCACTGACAAAATATTTTGCAACTGATGGCTGCAAAGTTCTCTGCTCCTTTGTTTGGCTGGAAGAGCTGGGCACTGGTTCCTTGGTTTGGATGCAGTCTTTCTCTTCCACTGCTTTCAGTACTTCTGGATGAAAGTGCTGTAAATGTCTCTTTAGATTAGAAGCTCTGGTAGGAGCATTTTTATCTTTACCTGAATATGCACTGATCTTGGCTTGACAGCATCTGTTTTCGTCTGGATCATTTGTCATACACTGATAGACATAATGTTTTCCATCTTGAGTGATGGTGAAATGTTCAAATACAGCTGATTTAATGTGATGCCTCTTTGACATTCTCAGGTTTTTAATTCTGCATTCACAATCCAAATGACAATTGTTTTTCCTAAAAACAATGGTACAAAATTATTGCCAGGTCGTACAACTGATATAGTGGTCAGTAATACTGTTATTATTCCTCATGTACTCACAGTTAACTGATGCAAAGTTTGTTGAAAGGACAATACTTCTTACAGTCTTCCTCTTGAGTAGCTGGCAGCTGTGAGATGCTTGGGAGATGAACACCTAGTATGATCTAGTCTAGACGAGGAGGAGCTTTACTACTAAGAATTTGCAACACATTTTCAATTTCAGTTTCATACATTGTAAGTAGGGGGGTTGGGCAGCATGAGGTTAACCAAGTATAAGATTAGAAGGGCAGTGGAGAACAATGACACACAAGAAGTAAGAAATGTCTCTATCTCCAGCAGAACTGCTTATCACTGTTGTTCATAGTTTGATAGAACATATATATTTGAGTAACATTTATAAAATTCATATGAAAGTTCATTTATGAAATATTAATACATTTTTTTGAAGCTGGAGTCGGAGTCGGTACATTTCTACCGACTCCGACTCCAACCAAAACTAACTCCGACTCCACAACTCAGACTCCACAGCCCTGGTGCTTATGTATATATAACATGCTATATATTTGATTACTGTATTTTCTGGATTATAAAATGCACATTTTCCCCCCCAAAATTGGGAGGAAAGTGGGCGTGCATCTTACAATCCGAAAGTAGCTCATAGGTGGGGCACAGCACTGGTGGAGCAGGGCCACAGGATGCCGGGTAAGTGATGCTTTAGGCCCGGGGCTCGGAGAAGGGGTGTTGTGGATACACAAAGAGGGCACCATCGAGCTGCCAGCAGTGGACACAATGAACTTAAGGAAAACGAGTTCAAAGCAGCGCATGCATAGATTGAGATCTCGGCTCTCCGAGATCTCAATTTGCACACACGCCGACTCCACATCCGTTTTTCTTATAGGTTTATATGCATTGGTATCATGTTGATACAATTAAAAGTTGCGCTCACCGTACCTTGGATCTTAGTTCTAGTAACTGCTATTGATAAAACTTCACTTAAAATATACCGTATATACTCGAGTATAAGCCGACCCGAGTATAAGCCGAGGCCCCTAATTTTACCCTCCAAAACTAGGGAAACTTATTGACTCGAGTATAAGCCTAGGGGGGGGAATAAAGCAGACCCTCATCACGGTATACAACCCCTCTCATCATGATAAATGGCCCCCCATTACTGGTATATAGATCCCCCATCACTGGTATATAGGACCTCCATCACTGGTATATAGGACCTCCATCACTGGTATATAGGACCTCCATCACTGGTATACAGTTCCCCCCCCCATCAGTGGAATACTGCCCCCCATCAGTGGAATACTGCCCCCCATCAGTGGTATATACAGGCCCCCCATCAGTGGTATGTACAGGCCCCCCATCAGTGGTATATACACGCCACCCCAGTGGTATATACAGGCCCCCTTCAATGGTATATACAGGCCCCCTTCAGTGGTATATACAGGCCCCTTTCAGTGGTATATACAGGCCCCCTTCAGTGGTATATACAGGCCCCCTTCAGTGGTATATACAGGCCCCCTTCAGTGGTATATACAGGCTCCCCCAGTGGTATATTCAGGCCTACCCAGTGGTATATACAGGCCCCCCCAGTGGTATATACAGGCCCCCCCCAGTGGTATATACAGGCCCCCTTCAGTGGTATATACAGGCTCCCCCAGTGATATATACAGGCTCCCCCCCGTGGTATATACAGTCCCCCCCCAGTGGTATATACAGGCCCCCCCAGTGGTATATACAGGTCCCCCCCAGTGGTCCCCCCTTTCTGCCGCACACCTGTAAAAGAATAGCTCATTCATACTTCTCCTCTTTGCTGTCACCGCGCGTCCTCCAGTCTTCTTCCTGCTTGTACCTGGCGACATGTGACCGGCGGAGAAGCAATGCACTAATGAGCGGCCCATGTGACCGGCCACTCCTATTACAGCCTCCCCCCGCCTGCTCCAGCCCCCGGACACCGCTCCCCCCCCACACTGAGCCGTCACTGACTCGAGTATAAGCCGAGGGGGAACTTTTCAGCACAATTTTTGTGCTGAAAACCTCGGCTTATACTCGAATATATACGGTAACTATTAGGGTTTTTGCACACGGGAGTATATTCAGCTGTTTTTCCATTAAAATCTACAAAGTACTTATTTTGAATACACAATTGATTTTCTAAATAATCTTGTGCGCATTCTGCGGATATTCTTTTTCTGATGGTTGTGCTTGAAATTTGCAGCATGTTAATGCAGTATAAAGGGTAAAATTTGCAAGTAAACTCCACCATGTCTGCAACTACAGCCCATATTGTTCCTGCGTGTACAAATCCTTAGGCCTTGTGCCGACGCAGCATCATTTGCTTCGTTTTTTGTCGCCTTTTGTTACAAAACTGCATGTTTATCCTTCCCCCAGCAAAGTCTATGAGAATTCTGAAGTGCTGTGCCAATTATGCTTTTTTTCCTTACGGTTTAGGTGCAGTTTGTGGTCAAGACAAAAGAATGAGCATGTCAATTGTTGGAGCATTTTACCATTGTTTTTCAACCCTCCCTGCTATTGACAATAGTGAAAAAACTCAAGACCACAAACTGTGCCATGCATTTTGTGGAGCGTTTTTCAGCCACAAGGTACAGTTTAGCAACGTTTTTTTGCTGTAGAAAAATTTTGCACCTGAAAAGCATCATCAGCACATAGCCTTGGGTTACATAATGAGTGAATATTTGATTGTGCTAAATTGCTGTACCTAATATGTAAATTTGGTTACTTTTTTCCAGTGCATTTATGTCTGCGTTTATATCGTGTTTTTGACACTGCGATTTTGTCTCTTATTAATATGCCATGCTTTATCCCCTTCTCAACATAGAGAATTTTGAGATTGTCCAGTGCGTTCCCGACCAAGAACATACTGAGTATGTGCTGGCGATTTTGCGGGCACAGCTGCTGTGCCTGTCCGGTCACCGCCAAATCTTCAGCTTATGTGAAAGATAAGACCTGGCTCTCACACAGGCAGTTTAAGCCCATAAATGCTGCAATCAATAGTGATTACATCATTGGGTGGCTGGGAGAGATGTGCACCACTTTCCTAACGATTGGGACCCCCGTCACATGATGACCCCAGGGTCACCCTACAGAGAGGCATGGTGTGATAGGCTTCTGTCAGTGCTGTGAATACCGGTGCATTGCAATGAATTATAAAAGTGATAAGTTGAATTAAAGTTAATGTTCCACATAGGGACTAAGTAAAATAGTGAAAAACGTAACAAGAAAAATTAAAGAATAAAACATTTTTCAAAAATATTCCAGTAAATAAATATATTTATGCGAAAAAAAAATGAATAAAAAAAAGTAAACATATTTGGAATTGCTGTGTCGGGAAAAACCCTCTTTATAAAACTGGCAAATTAATTAACCATTTTAATGAACATTGCAAAAGATGATAAATAAAAAATGTGGCAAAAACATTAAGCTTATTGTGACGCGAGTCACTACAGTAATAACTAATCTCTGTGGTGCAGAAAACAGACTGTAATGACGGAAAGTAAATATAATAATATTACTACTTACTGGTCGTATAGACAGGTCAAAACAATCCAGGGTCAGGTCCAGGAAATGGTGCAGTAACAGCTAGAAGCGAAGTCCAATACAAGCCAAACTCAGGAAACCAGACAAAACAGAATACAGAGGAGCAGGCAGAAAGAGGAATCAGGTCACAAGCAGAGTGTCAAATCCAGGTAAGTAGCTAGTCAGGCACAGTCTGGCTCAGAGCACAGAGAGATCAATCCTACACATCCAAAGGTAAAGGTACAGTTTAATTATACAGTGCCTACAAGTAGTCTTCAACCCCCTGCAGATTTAGCTGGTTGACACATGCGGAATTGGCATTGTGACATTTGGTCTGTAGATCAGCCTGGAAGTGGGAAATGCACTGCAGCCAAAAAGATTTTTAATTTTTTTTTTTTTTTTTTTAAAGCGTTAAAAGTTAATTCAGAGGTCATTTATTATTCAACCCCTCAAACCACCAGCATTCTGTTTGGTCCCCCTAAAGTATTAAGAAGTAGTTCAGGCACAAAGAACAATGAATTTCACATGTGTGGATTAATTATCTCTTTTGCCAGCCTTTTCTGACTATTTAAGACCCTCCCCAAACTTGTGAACAGCACTCATATATGGTCAACATGGGAAAGACAAAGGAGCATTCCAAGGCCATCAGAGACAAGATCGTGGAGGGTCACAAGGCTGGCAAGGGGTACAAAACCTTTTCCAAGGAGTTGGGCCTACCTGTCTCCACTGTTGGGAGCATCATCCGGAAGTGGAAGGCTTATGGAACTACTGTTAGCCTTCCACGGCCTGGACAGCCTTTGAAAGTTTCCTCCCGTGCCGAGGCCAGGCTTGTCCGAAGAGTCAAGGCTAACCCAAGGACAACAAGGAAGGAGCTCCGGGAAGATCTCATGTCAGTGGGGACATTGGTTTCAGTCAATACCATAAGTAACGTACTCCACCGCAATGGTCTCCGTTCCAGACGAAACCGTAAGGTACCTTTACTTTCAAAGCGTCATGTCAAGGCTCGTCTACAGTTTGCTCATGATCACTTGGAGGACTCTGAGACAGACTGGTTCAAGGTTCTATGGTCTGATGAGACCAAGATCGAGATCTTTGGTGCCAACCACACACGTGACGTTTGGAGACTGGATGGCACTGCATACGACCCCAAGAATACCATCCCTACAGTCAAGCATGGTGGTGGCAGCATCATGCTGTGGGGCTGTTTCTCAGCCAAGGGGCCTGGCCATCTGGTCCACATCCATGGGAAGATGGATAGCACGGCCTACCTGGAGATTTTGGCCAAGAACCTCCGCTCCTCCATCAAGGATCTTAAGATGGGTCGTAATTTCATCTTCCAACAAGACAACGACCCAAAGCACACAGCCAAGAAAACCAAGGCCTGGTTCAAGAGGGAAAAAATCAAGGTGATGGAGTGGCCTAGTCAGTCTCCTGACCTTAACCCAATTGAAAACTTGTGGAAGGAGCTCAAGATTAAAGTCCACATGAGACACCCAAAGAACCTAGATAACTTGGAGAAGATCTGCATGGAGGAGTGGGCCAAGATAACTCCAGAGACATGTGCCGGCCTGATCAGGTCTTATAAAAGACGATTATTAGCTGTAATTGCAAACAAGGGTTATTCCACAAAATATTAAACCTAGGGGTTGAATAATAATTGACCCACACTTTTATGTTTATAATTTATTAAAATTCAACTGAGCAACATAACTTTTTGGTTTGTAAGATTTATGCTTCTATTAATAAATCCTACTCTCGTTTGCAGTTTGAAGGCTCTAACTTATTTGCATCTTATCAAACCACCTAAATCTGCAGGGGGTTGAAGACTACTTGTAGGCACTGTATGTAGAAATACCCGCGCTCCAACTGATCAGACTCAAAAAATGGCAACGCTTCAAGTAAAAATGAGACCTTGTGTGATGGTCTCACCAAAGAGATATAGACTCACAAATCAAAATTTTACTGCGCTGAATGCCGGAGTTCTATGGCGTACAGTGGACTATTGACTACATAGTAACTTAGTGCTAACAGTTGTCTCCAAAGGATGACGGTTAAACAACACCCACAAGTTCAGAAGACAAAATGTTAAGAAGTATTGACACTCCTGCAATTCTGTCAAATAATACTCAGTTTCTTCCTGAAAATGATTGCAATCACAAATTCTTTGGTATTATTATCTTCATTTAATTTGTCTTCAATGAAAAAACACAAAAGAGAATGAAGCAAAAAGCAAAACATTGATCATTTCACACAAAACTCCAAAAATGGGCCAGACAAAAGTATTGGCACCCTCAGCCTAATACTTGGTTGTACAAGCTTTAGTCAAAATAACTGTGATCAACCGCTTTCGGTAACCATCAATAAGTTTCTTACAATGCTCTGCTGGAATTTTAGACCATTCTTCTTTGGCAAACTGCTCCAGGTCCCTGATATTTGAAGGGTGCCATCTCCAAACTGCCATTTTTAGATCTCTCCACAGGTGTTCTATGGGATTCAGGTCTGGACTCATTGCTGGTCACCTTAGAAGTCTCCAGTGCTTTCTCTCAAACCATTTTCTAGTGCTTTTTGAAGTGTGTTTTGGGTCATTGTCCCTCTGGAAGACCCATGACCTCTGAGGGAGACCCAGCTTTTTCACACTGGGCCCTACATTATGCTGCAAAATTTGTTGGTAGTCTTCAGACTTCATAATGCCATGCACACGGTCAAGCAGTCCAGTGACAGAGGCAGCAAAGCAACCCCAAAGCATCAGGGAACCTCCGCCATGTTTGACTGTAGGGACTGTGTTCTTTTCTTTGACTGTCTCTTTTTTTCTCCTGTAAACTCTATGTTGATGCCTTTGCCCAAAAAGAGAGAACATTATTCCAAAACATTTTAGGCTTTCTCAGGTAAGTTTTGGCAAACTCCAGCCTGGCTTTTTTATGTCTCGGGGTAAGAAATGGGGTCTTCCTGGGCCTCCTACCATACAGTCCCTTTTCATTCAGATACCGACGGATAGTACTGGTTGACACTGCTGTACCCTCAGACTGCAGGGCAGCTTGAACTTGTTTGGATGTTAGTCAAGGTTCTTTATCCACCATCTTCCACAATCTTGCGTTAAAATCTCTTGTCAGTTTTTTTTTCCATTCACATATAGGGAGATTAGCCACAGTGCCATGGGCTTTAAACTTCTTGATGACACTGGGCACGGTAGACACAGGAACATTCAGGTCTTTGGAGATGGACTTGTAGCCTTGAGATTGCTCATGCTTCCTCACAATTTGGTTTCTCAAATCCTCAGACAGTTCTTTGGTCTTCTTTCTTTTCTCCATGCTCAATGTGCTACACACAAGGACACAGGACAGAAGTTGAGTCAACTTTAATCCATGTCAACTGGCTGCAAGTCTGATTTAGTTATTGCCAACACCTGTTAGGTGCCACAGGTAAGTTTTTTTTTTTTTTTTGAACCATCATTTTTATTGAAAGTTTTCACATGTAATTAACATAGGGATGTGCCACAGGTAAGTTACAGGTGCTGTTAATTACACAAATTAGAGAAGCATCACATGATTTTTCTAACAGTGCCAATACTTTTGTCCATCCCCTTTTTTATGTTTGGTGTGGAATTATATCCAATTTGGCTTTAGGACAATTCTATTTGTGTTTTTTTTCATTGAAGACAAATTAAATGAAGATAATAATACCAATGAATTTATGATTGCAATCATTTTCAGGAATAGACTGAGTATTGTCTGACAGAATTGCAGGTGTGTCAATACCTTTGGCCAACACTGTGTGTGTATATATATATATATTAGTGTGATTACCTGATGCCAATGGATCCACTATGATGATGATGAAATTAGGCAAAGATTCCTATTGGCCACTTTACACGCAGCTACAGGTAACAGGTTTTCCACAGGTAACTTACTGGCTGCAGTGAAATCATGGAGACATAGTTCCATTTGTACACAGCAATGTCTCCATGATTTCACTGCAGCCAGTAAGTTACCTGTGGAAAACCTGTTACCTGTAGCTGCGTGTAAAGTGGCTATATGAGTGGTTTCACTTGTTGCTGGGAATAGTATTTAAATCCTCCTACATTTTTTCCCTGATGAAGAAAACCCGCTTTACTGGTTTTTGAAACGCATCAGTGTTTTGTCTAGTGTGGGCTTCCATATCCCAGTACTGAGAGCGTGACGTCACAATCTTGGCCGCATTTCTCTCAAGCATTTGCATCTTCACTCCCGCTACCGTCCAGAGCGGTTGGAGACGGCCGCGAAATCAGTTTCTTGTAGCGTGCACTGCCTGTTGACGGTGGCTGAAACCATTACAGGTGGCTACCATCATCAGTGTTTTCAAGCTACTGTTAACCCTATAACTCCTGAAACATTCATCTATTATAAACCGCCCATACAGATACCAACAGAAAACTGCTTCAACTGCATATCTGCTGAAGAAAGGCTGAGGTACATTCAACAGCAGCCACTGACATTTAACAAGATATAAAAGGATTTACTCCATATTGATACTATTCCCAGCAATAAGAGAAACCACTCCTAGGAATCTTTGTCTAGTTTCATCATTATAGTGGATCCATTGGCATCAGGTAATAAAGTGTTTTTTTATATAGATATTTATAGGGCACCTACAATGTATCATATTGTCTTAACATTTGGTCTTCTGGACTGGGTGTTGTTTGACCGTCATCCTTTGGAGACAACTCTTTGTTAGCACTAAGTTACAATATTGTAAATAGTCCACTGAACGCCATAGAACTCAGGCATTCAGCGCAGTAAAATTTTGATTTGTCAGTCTAAATGTACAGTTGACACAGTATTCTTAAGTTAAGTTGCTTAAGTAAAGTTCTAATCAAGTGAGCTGAAATGTAGGTGAGTGGCAGCACAGAGCCAGCCCAGACTGACTATCCCAATAACAGCTTATTAAAGGAAAAAGGCAGTGCGGAGATCGTGACAGTACCCCCTCTTCAATGGGGGCCATTGGACCCCCAGATTTCCCAGAAAACCTCCGATGAAAGGCTCGGACCAACCGATCAGCCCTTACAGAATGTGCCGGAACCCACGACCGTTCCTTGGGTCTATACTCCTTCCAATGCACCAGATATTGAAGGGAATTCCAGAGCATTCGGGAATCAATGATCCTTTGAACCTCATTCCAGGTTTCCCTCAATGGACATCGGAGGAAGCAGGGGGAAGGGAGACAGAGCAGAAGTAATAAACTCTTACAACGACTTGTGGAACACATTAGAAATACGGAAAGACCGGGGAAGTTTTAATCGGAAGGCAACTGGATTGACTATCTCCAAAAACTCATATGGCCCAATGAACCTAGGACCCAACTCCAGCGAGGGCACCTTTAATCTAATATTCTTCGAGTTTGCCATACCTTATCTCCCACCTTGAAAGCAGGCCCCTGACAAACACTTCCTATCGACCTTCCATTTCTGCCGATGCTTAGGCACCCCAATGTTCCTCTTAACCTCCCGCCAAACATTCTCCAGCTCTTGAATGGTGACATCTACCCCAGAACACCCAGAAGTTATCCTGGAGAATTCACCAAAGTGAGGATGGAACCCATAATTACAGAAAAATGGTCCCCATGGACTGATTAACCCGACTGTTGAAGGCAAGTTCAGCCAGAAGAAGAAATTACAACCAGTTCTGCTGATTGGCAACAAAACATCTCAAAATTTGTTCTAGAGACTGATTTGTTCTCTCTGTCTGCCTGTTAGATTCAGGGTGAAAAGCAGATGAAAAGAACAAATCAATCCCGTTATTTGCAGAATGCCCTCCAAAATCTAGAGACGAATTGTATTCCCTATATAAAAGGAAGAACAGCGCCTTACAAGCTGGTAGTTCAAATCTTCAACACTTTATTCCATCCACCACAGCACAACGTTTCGGTTATAAAGAACCTTCTTCAAGTGCATACATTACACAGAAACACCATGTGTTTTATAGTATAAGACTCCACCCCCACTGATAATAGACCAATCAATGGGGAGTGGAAAGTAAACAAGGATAAAAATCACCTAATTCCTAGACAGAGATCGACTAACCATATCAGCACATAATGGGTACATATAAGTCAATACACGCGCACATACAGTTAACACATCGCCACATGTGAAGTCCAGTAATCCCGTTCAGCAATACTATCGGCATCCATCCAATGGCTGTCAGGCATCTCCAGTTGTCATAGAGACTTAACGTCACAACGGACTTCTGCCTATCGGTGCCGTGTACTTCCGGGGCATCATTGCGCACGCGTCTGCGTCTGTCCTCCATTGGTTAGAACTCCTGTCAGTCAGCAGGAGCTACTGACGTATTTCCGGAAACGGAACGGCACTATTACAATACGAGTCCGTCCTCCATTGGTTAGAGCTCCTGTCAATCAACAGGGGCTTCTGACGTGTTTCCAGAAACGGAACAAAACTGGTACAATGCGAGACTATACAATATACTCTGTGTATCAACAAATATTACATTATCAAAACAAGACCCCGCGTTCACAATAGTATCCCCACTCAGAGTCAATCATCATTAACCTATCATAGTCCGATAATTCCACCAAGCTATGTGAGAAGAATATCATAAGGGCCAGACTACAATACTATGAGGGCTTTTACAGTATCAACAGAGTTATAGTCGGACTATGATAGGTTAATGATGATTGACTGTGAGTGGGGATACTATTGTGAACGCGGGGTCTTGTTTTGATAATGTAATATTTGTTGATACACAGAGTATATTGTATAGTCTCGCATTGTACCAGTTTTGTTCCGTTTCTGGAAACACGTCAGAAGCCCCTGTTGATTGACAGGAGCTCTAACCAATGGAGGACGGACTCGTATTGTAATAGTGCCGTTCCGTTTCCGGAAATACGTCAGTAGCTCCTGCTGACTGACAGGAGTTCTAACCAATGGAGGACAGACGCAGACGCGTGCGCAATGATGCCCCGGAAGTACACGGCACCGATAGGCAGAAGTCCGTTGTGACGTTAAGTCTCTATGACAACCGGAGATGCCTGACGGCCATTGGATGGATGCCGATAGTATTGCTGAACGGGATTACTGGACTTCACATGTGGCGATGTGTTAACTGTATGTGCGCGTGTATTGACTTATATGTACCCATTATGTGCTGATATGGTTAGTCGATCTCTGTCTAGGAATTAGGTGATTTTTATCTTTGTTTACTTTCCACTCCCCATTGATTGGTCTATTATCAGTGGGGGTGGAGTCTTATACTATAAAACACATGGTGTTTCTGTGTAATGTATGCACTTGAAGAAGGTTCTTTATAACCGAAACGTTGTGCTGTGGTGGATGGAATAAAGTGTTGAAGATTTGAACTACCAGCTTGTAAGGCGCTGTTCTTCCTTTTATATGCATGTTTCTATTGCCGGGTGGATCTCCCTGGCTCTGGACTTGCGCCTATATGTTTGGAACCCAGAGGATTCCTTTTCCATGAGGTGCTGTGGATAATCCCTCTGTTTCTATAGGAATTGTATTCCCCTGTCAGACACAATATTAGGGGGAATCCCATGCAAATCGTACCACATGAGCAATAAACAGTTTGGAGATAGTTTCAGCATTGGGTAACCCAGATAATGGGACAAAGTGAGCTTACTTGCTGAATCGATCGACCACCGTCCATATAGCAATCATACCCCCAGACAGAGGTTAAATCAGAAATGAAATCCATGGACAAATGAGTCCATGGCCTTTCTGGAATTAGCAAAGGAGCCAATTCCCCGGCCGACTGGCAATGCTGTACTTTGGCGCGTGCGCAAGTTTCACAAGCTGACACACCAATCTCTAAGATCTTTATGCATAGCGGACCTCCAAAAGAGTCTAGCAACTGCCTTCTGGGTGGCAGTGACCCCAGGATGACCACTAAACACAGAATCATGGAATTCGTGTAAAAGACGTAATCTGAGATACACAGGAACAAACAACTTGCATTCAGGGATATTGGAAGGAGCCAAGGACAGAGCAGTGTGAATTTCAGCTTCCAGTTCAGAGGAAACCACTGCCACAACAATACCTTGAGGAAGAATGGAGGAAGGAGGTTCCGGAGGAGACAACGAATCAAGACTAGAAGACAGGACTTCTGCTCTTACGTTCTTAGATTCAGGTCTGAACGTAATAGAAAAATTAAATCTAGAGAAAAATAAAGCCCATCTGGCCTGTCTAGGGGTCAACCACTTGGCAGATTCATAATACCGTATATACTCGTGTATAAGTCGAGTTTTTCAGCAAAAAAAATGTGCTGAAAAGTCCCCCCTCGGCTTATACACGAGTCATATACGATATACAGCGCCCCCCCCATCAGTGGTATACAGGGCCCCCCCTTGCTGCCGCACACCTGTAAATGCAATAGATCATAATACTTATCCCTGTCGCCGCCGCCGCTCTCTGACACCGCGCTCCTCCGGGTCTTCATGCTTCCTCCTCCGGCGGGTGCAGGCAATGACGTCATTTCCTGTGCGCCAGAGGAAGAAGCATGAAGACCCGGAGGAGCGCAGTGTCAGAGAGCGGCGGCGGCGACAGTGACAGGGATAAGTATAATGATCTATTGCTTTACAGGTGTGCGGCAGCAAGGAGGGGCCCTGTATGCCCTGTATACCACTGATGGGGGGGGGGCTGTATACCGCTGGGGCTGCTGTGTACCACTGGGGCCGCTGTGTACCACTGGGGCCGCTGTGTACCACTGGGGCCGCTGTATATACCACTGGGGCTGCTGTATATACCACTGGGGCTGCTGTATATACCACTGGGGCTGCTGTATATCCACTGGGGCTGCTGTATATCCACTGGGGCCTGTATAACCACTGGTGCTGCTGTATACCACTGGCTGCTGTATATACTGCTGGGGCTGCTGTATACCACTGGGGCTGCTGTATACCACTGGGTCTGCTGGATATACCACTGGGGCTGCTGTATATACCACTGGGGCTGCTGTATATACTGCTGGGGCTGCAGTATACCACTGGGGCTGCTGTATACCACTGGGGCTGCTGTATATACCACTGGGGCTGCTGTATATACCACTGGGGCTGCTGTATATACTGCTGGGGCCTGTATACCACTGGGGCTGCTGTATATACTGCTGGGGCCTGTATACCACTGGGGCTGCTGTATATACTGCTGGGGCTGCTGTAAACCACTGGGGCTGCTGTATATACCACTGGCGCTGCTGTATATACTGCTGGGGCCTGTATATACTGCTGGGGCCTATATATACCACTGGGGAGGCTGCTGTATACTACCACTGTGGAGGCCTGTATACCACTGGGGGGGCCTGTATACCACACTGCTGGGGGCTGTATACCTGTGTTGGGATCCACCCTTGGCTTATACATGAGTCAATAGGTTTTCCCAGGTTTTGGGGGCAAAAGTAGGGGGGTCGGCTTATACACGGGTCGGCTTATACACGAGTATATATGGTAGGCTACAATTTTGTGATCCATCACCACAGTGACCGGATGAACTATTCCTTCCAAAAAAAGCCAACTTGACAGCAAGTAACTCGATTACCCGCATCATAGATTCTGTTAGCAGGAGAAATCCTTTTAGAGAAAAAGGCACATGGTCACAGGCTAGTTAAAGTTTTAGGACCTTGAAACCAAACATTTCCCACCCCGACCTCAGAAGCATACACCTCCATAATGATCGGCCTCTGAAGGTCTGGTTAAAAAAGCACAGGAGCAGACATAAAACATTTCAAATTTTCAAATGCCCCAACCACTTATGGCGACTAAACCTTTAGCTCTGCCCCTTTACGAGTGAGATCTGTAAGAGGTTTGACAATCTGAGAAAAACCTCTAATAAACTTCCTGTAATAATTTGCAAACCCTAAAAAGCACTGCAGGGCCTTGAAGTCGCTGAGTTGAACTCAATCAATGATAGCCTGAACCTTTGCAGGATCCATCTTAAAACCAGAGACACAAACCCAAGAATATTTCCTGAACAGAAAAATTAAATTTTTCAAGTTTAGCAAACAAACAATTATCTCTTAACCGTTGCAGAACTAAATGGACATTTTACTGATGGGAATTTAGGTCAGGTGAGAAAATTAGAATATCATTTAAATAAACCACAATAAATCTCCCAATATAATCACAAAGAATATTATTCATAAAATTCTGAAAAACCACGGGTGCATTAGTTAGGGTGCTTTCACACAGCGATTTTCCGTGATCCGTGGCTGTCCGTTGTAAAACGGACAGCCACGGATCAGATTCTGGCCCCATGTTATCCTATGGGCATGGATCACATTGGATTTGGCCTTATTGGCATACGATTTTTGTCGGATCCGATTCTGGCCGATTTTTTGCTGTGCCCAAAATCGCAGCCTGCTGCGATTTTTGGCACAGCGGGTCAAATCGGACAGAATTGGATCCGACCTGATCCGCGCCAAATAACATGGGGCCTATGGAGCGCGGATCCGAGGAAACAGCTGATGTCTCCTCGGACCCGATCTTAGTGTACTGAGCATGCTCAGTACACTAAAATCGCTGTGTGCCATCTAATATCACTTCTGCAATGTATATTCATACATTGCAGAAGTGATATCCAGTGAAAATAAAGGGTTAAAAATAAAAAAATCATTATCCTCACCTGTCCCGCTATCCAGCGATGCCTCCTGCGCTCTGTGCTTCTAGGACCTGGCCTGACGTCACAGTGCAGTCACATTACCGGTTACCGCGGTAACCGGTCATGTGACTGTGACATCACGCCAGGTCCTGTTGATCAGAAGAGAAGCTGGAAGCAGCGTGGGTGTCGTGGAGAGGTGAGAATGAAGATTTTTTTATTTTTTAAGCTCTGCAAAGAGGGAGGACAAAGAGGGGTCCAAGAGGGGTCCAACAGGAGGACAAAGAGGGGGCCAACAGGAGGACAAAGAGGGGACAAAGAGGGGAGACAGAGGGGACAAATAGGGGAGACAGAGGAGAAAGGTGACAGGAGGGAGAGAGGAGGGGAACGAGATGACAGGAGGAGCAGGGATAGGAGAGAGGATCCAAACTGATGCTGCTAAATATCGGAATCGGATGCCTATTTGGCATCCGATTGCAGTCATCAGTTTGGATCCGTTGCTGTCCGAGGGGAGCTGCAAAAAGTCTGATCCCCTCGGACAGCACAAAAACGCAGTGTGAAAGCAGCCTAAGACCAAAAGACATGACGAGATTTTCAAAAAGACCCTCAGATGTTAAAAATGCTGTCTTCCACTCATCACACTCACAAATACAGATCAGATTATATGCCCCTTTGACATCCAGTTTGGAAAACCATTCGGGCCCCTGAAAGTTGATTATACAGATCGGTGATGAGTGGAAGCGGATAGGTATTCCTAACAGTTATTTTATTTAGTTCACGGAAATCGAGGCAGGGACAAAGACCTCCATCTTTCATTTTAACCAAAAAGAAACCGGCGGCTAGCAGTGATGAGGAAGGATGGATATGACCTTTTCGTAAACTTTCAGCAATATAAGCTTTCATGGCTGTCCACTCTGGACCAGACAAGTTATACAACCGAGCCTTGGGCAATTTGGCATTGGGAATGAGATTAATATCACAATCATAGGGACGGTGAGGAGGTAAGATTTCAGCCTCTTTTTCCGAAAAAAACTCCCGCCAAAGTCTTTCAGGTATTCTGGAAGACCTTCCAGACTAATGGAGCAAACATGCACAGATTTAAGACAGTTTTCAACACAATAGGACCCCATTTGACAATATCTTTTAGATTCCAGTCAATGATTGGATTATGCATACGCAGCCAAGGAATACCCAACACAATTCCAGAAGGTAAATTGTCCAAAACATAGGAAATTAATTACGTGTGAAGGGACCCCACTTTGAGTGTGAACTCCACAGTAACTAACTGAACCAAATTCTCAAGCAACAGAGTTCTATCAATGGCCACGATTTGAATGGGGTTTACTAACTTAACTGTCCCTAATTCTAACTTCAGAACCAGTCCCGAATCAATGAAATTAGCCACTGATTTACAGTAAATAAATTAAAATGTTTACAGACACTGATTTTGAACGAGAAGTTCAGCATTCAACAATACTTTATCGGAGGAGTAAAAGGGAACCTGGAGGCCTGGCTGACCTCCTCGACAATCACCTAGACTTAGGCGTTTCCCGACAGCTTATTTGCTGCAGGTTTTGCAAAGCAATTATTTTAGAAATGACCAGCTTTGCCTCAATAGAGACAAAGTCCAAGTTCCCAATGGCATCTTCTCTCATTGATCCTTGAACTCGCAGCTCCAACCTCCATAGGTTTCATCTCAGGAAAATGAACAGGGCCGGATGGGCAAAATGGGACCTCTTGTTGAACCTCACGTCTCTCCCACATTCTCTGATCCACGCGAATAGCCTGAGTCATGGCCTCCACCAAACAACCAGGTGGAGCATGTAGAGCCAGAGCGTCCTTTAGAGTCTCCGAGAGACCTCTAAGGAATTGGCATCTGAGAGCTGCATCATTCCACAGGACTTCGGTAGACCACTGACGAAACTCAGTACAATAGTCTTCTGCTTTGTGGTTGTCCTGTGTCAGGTTCTTGGTCCATGTCTCTGTCACCTTGACCCTGTCAGGTTTGTCATAGATCTGTCCTAAAGCGTCAAAAAAGGCGTCCACCGAAAAAGTTCAGGAGCAAGAGAGGGTAGGGAAAAGGCCCAGGTCTGAGGACCCCTCCGCAAAGGTGACATTCTAATTCCCACCTGCTGTGACTCATTCCCAGATGACCGAGGGCGCAAGATAAAAAATAATTTGCGGCTCTCCTTGAAAATTCTGAAATGGTCTTTTTCCCCTGAAAATTTGTCTGTGAGGGCTACAACAGGTTTCAAGGGGCTCAAAGATACGTCAGAGGGTTCAGAAGTCATAACGGCAGTTGGAGGACAGAGATTCTGAGAGGCAGAAATAGCACCAGACATCTGGCCTTGTACCTGAGCCTGAGAGGCTGCTAATTTGTGTTGTTCCAAGGCCAGATCCTGGACTGACTCAGATCGGCCACCTGATCACTCAAAGTACGTAATGGATCCATAAGTGGGGAAAAAAAAATTAAACGGTCAATTGTAATGTGACTCAAGTCGCTACAGTAATAAGTAATCTTTGAGGTGCAGAAAACAGACTGTAAAAACAGAAAGTAGATATAATAATATTACAACTTACTGGTAGTAAAGAGAGGTCAAAACAATCCGGGGTCAGGTCCAGGAAATGGCGCAGTAACAGCTAGGGATATTCAGAAGCGAAGTCCAATACAAGCTGAAGTCAGGAAACCAGAGAGACAAAACAGAATACAGAGGAATAGGCAGAAAAAGGAATTGGGTCACAAGAAGAGAGTCAAGTTCAGGTGTAAGGTAACTAATCAGGCAGAGTCTGGGTCAGAGCACAATTGAGACAGAATAGGGCAGCAACCTTGCTTAAGTAGAGTTCTAATCAAGTGAGCTGAAATGCAGGTGAGTTGCAGCACATATGGCCAGCCCAGACTGACAATCTCCACAACAACCTAGAAAAGGAAAAAGGCAGTGTGGAGATCATGACACTTATGTGGTCCAAAATGGTAACAATAAAAACTCCCATAAAAAACAAGCCCTCACATGACTCCTATCGACCTAAAAATAAAAAAATTATAGCCTTAAAAATCTGGTGATGCAAAAAACTTTATTTTGAAAAAAAAAGCGTTCATAGTGTGATAGTAGCCAAACCTTAAAAAAAATCTTTGAAAATTTTGTATAGCTGTTATTGTACTGACCTGATGAATAAAGCCGCCTAATAACTTATACTACACAGTGAATGGCGTAAAAATAAAATTAAGACAATTCTTTAACTGCCGTTGATTTGTTCATTCTGCCTCCCAAAGATCACAGTAAGGCTTGGCTCACATTTATTCTGTGCTGTACGCTGACCGCTTACGTCAGTGATTACGTGTGTGAGAAATGTGCTTCTCAATGGAAAAATCACAGTAATGAGACAGATGGAGTGACTTTGAACTCCCGTCTGTCCTGTGATGTCCATTATTTACACACCTTTTTAGACGTGCACAAAAGTGGGTGGAGGGCGGAGCTATGTGACGCATGCAGCAATGGACGCCAACCCACTCATGAACATCCAGAGTAGGGCGTATAAAGGGACATGTAGAGTGGGCGGTCCATGAACTCTTGAGGAAGCCAGAGAGCAAAATGCAGCAGGTCTCCCCTGACATGAAGTACGTTTGCTAGTCGATCTATGGCCTCTATGTTGGTACATGTGATATATCTCCCACAGCCCCTGAAATAACCGACTCCCATACCGACGCCAAAGCTTACCGGTTCATACAGGAACCAGCCGCAGCACGTACCTGCTGCGGAGCTTTGGGAGTGGTGGTGATCTGTGAATCCCACAGGAAGCCAGAGAAGATGCAGAGGAGGAGCGGGTAATGACACAGGCAGCAGGAACGCCCCGCCCAGAAGTTTATAATGAAGGGGAAAACAAGGAGATACAGGCGACAGTGGGGAAGCTGCTGAAGCAAACGGGGCACAGTATGAAAACACAGGACGTGACCCAAAAGTCACAAGCTCCAGTGGAGGCACAATGGTGGGGAAAAATGAGGAGAGGGCGAGAGGAGAAGGTCCACAAAAGGGGCTTGAATCCCATAAGACTCCAACCAGAAGGTCTGCATTAAGATCACCTCGTCGCCTCTCCTGCACACAAGATCACAACAGCAGTGGAGAGAGGAGAGTTCCACACAGAGAAGGGAGCTGTGAGGAGAGCAGGAAAACCCAGATTAGAGCTGCTGGCAACAAATCCCCACTAGGCAGACATGCTCAGGAGTGCAAGATTAATTATAGTTGGCTGGGTGGTGAGGTGGCTACCTACATTCTGAGTGACAGAGAACCTGACTGCAGCATACAAGCTACATTCAGTGGTGCTGTCACTTTTGAAAGCACCAGGGGGTGACAGGTTCTCTTTAAAACTATTATAGCTGACACTAAACAAATCTCTCTGTCCAAAATGGAGGCCAGATTTGAAACTCACGAGGCATGTATTAGAGACAGAACAGAGGATCTCTGACTCAGAAGATGTCTAGATGACATGACCAAACTGAGGAATTTTTTAAGATGAAAATAGACGACTTGGAAAATCGCTCGAGACTAAATAACCTGCACCTAGTTGGCCTCCCTGAATCAATCCCCACGAGTCACCTTGATGACATATGTGAATCAGAGCTCCCTCAAGCACTGGGCCTGAAGCACAAATGTAGAGCAGAAGGGCCACACAGAGTATGCCCCATGACGGACCTAGGGGGAGTAGACACCCTATCCAATACTATTGCAGAGAACCAAGCGCCAATAACACTACCTAGACAGGTCATTGTAAAATACATGGACCATAAGCACAAGAAGGCACTTCTATGGGCATTTAGGGAACGGCGGCAGCCCCTGACAATCAAAGGTCACAAAATATTGGTCTTTAGTGACTACTCCGCTGAGTCAGTAAGAGGAAGGTGTTTAACAGGATCTGCTCAGCATTATACCAGAAGAAAACAAAATTTCAACTGTTATATACGGCGACCCTAAAGCTACGGATCACGATGGGTCGTACGCCTTTTACAAAGACCACCGTGAGGCAGAGCGGTGCTTGGGGACGGCGCGGCCCCGAGATATACAACAGGCGATCCAAGCTCAAGCCAGAAGTCCCCCGCTGAGGAGCGAAAAAACGCCTGACACTGAATCACTAAGATCCCCGAGGCCGAGTTGGCATGAACCAAGGGAGCCGAACAGATCAGACCAGACTTCGGGATCAAGGAGCCCCAAGCAACAACGTGACCAAGTCTGGGAGAGAGACCCAAGGGAGCTGAGGAGAAAGAGATCACCACAAGTGAGATCAATAAGTGGGACCTTTGGTGAATGGTAGTCTGCTGAGAGGATCAGTGAGGGCTCTGCTGCGCAAAGGGGAGACCTAGGCTACTGTTAGTACCTGTTGTGCCTTGTCTCGTGGATTTTGAGCCGACATTCTGGTGGTGGTAAATAATCTTTATCCTATCAGCCTCCCATTCGCATTTCTTGCTCCCTCGCCAGTGAGACTTAAAATTAAGAACAGGGCCCACGAACGGTATAAACAGGCAAGCGAGAAGGCGAGAGAGGGATACACGGCCTTTATAGCAAACGGCTCTGACCAATCGAAAGCAGTGGTCCGAAGCGAAGCATCAATTTGACTCCTGAGCAGACAGAGTAGAGCACATGAGGTGGGCTCAGAAAGAAGTGGATCTCCATGAATATGGCAGTGTAGCAGGGAAACTATTAGCCAACTTAGCCAGGGGTAGAAAACTGCTGACCCTGATACCACACTTAAGGAAAAGAGGGGGAGGACTTGCCTTCGACCCCAGGTAAATTAATAAGATCCTTGGGGACTACTACAGAGGCCTTTATGACTCCACACCCACTGAAAGAACAACAGGGGGTGACTGGTTGGAGAAGCATGTGACTCCAAAATTAACTGACCAAGAACTGTATGTGTTATATGCAGAAGTGCAAGTGGAGCAAGTCCAGAGATCGATTGGGAGTTTAAACAATGGCAAAGCACCAGAGCCCGACAGCTTCACAGTGAAATTCTACAAAATCCTGAAGGTACAGGTGCCTCCAATATTAACAGACATGTTTACTAGCATAATGAACAGGGACACAGTCTTTCAACAGGCGAACACCGTGTACATCAAGCTATAACCCAAGGGTGACATAAATCTGGAGGATCCATTATCGGCCTATTTCGCTGATTAATCAAGACCTGAAACTGATGGCGAAGATAATGGCGGATCGCCTTGCGGGGGTACTACCCAGATTAATCTCTCCATGCCAAGTTGGTTTTATAAAAGGACGCTCAGCAGTGGCCAATGTCAGGAAGGCTATGTATGATGACCATTGATATAATGAGACAGGAACCGCAGGTTCAGATAGGACACCAAGCCAAGGTCAAATTAGATGCTGAGAAAGCCTTTGATAACGTGGCCATTGCTGGAAAGGGTCCTCGACGCGTTGGATCTTAAAGGAGGGATGCGCAGGTTTATCCAGGTGTTGTATTCAAACTCCCAAGCAAGGGTGTGTACCCCTTGGTTCCTGTCTGACATGTTTCCGACTGTAACCTTTGTTATTTAATTTGGCCATCGAATCCCTGTCTAGGTATTTGAGATCGGGAGATAGTCATGCTGGGATAAAATTGGGGACCAAAAAGATAAGTCAGCCCTCTTTGCTGATGATATTGTATTGTTCGTGAGGGACCCGCTGAGTGATTTGATTCCTATACTGACTGCTATAGAGTCATCCGGCTGGTTCTCGGGATTCAAATTGAATAAAAAGAAATGTGAGATATTATTCTTGAAGATGCAAATGGAGTCCGTGGAGCCTCGATTAAAAGTCTCAAACGCAGGACTAGCCAGATATCCCTCCAGGGAAGGATCTAGCCCTGGGGTGGAATCCTTGCGAAGACCACCATAACCACCATATTAAGTGGCCCTTTCAGTCAATATCCCACTCAGTTACAAGCTAAGGATAAGGGAATTAACAGAGCCAGGTATCCATCCACAGACAGCTGTTTCGGGGTATTGCCCCTCATCAGTGTGGAGTAGGATTCTGGCTAGGTATTTGAGATTTGGAGATAGCCATGCTGGGATAAAATTGGGGACCAAAAATAGAAAAGTCCGCCCTCTTTGCTGATGATATTGTATTGTTCGTGAGGGACCCTCTGAGTGATTTGAGTCCTATACTGACTGCTATAGAGTCATCCGGCTGGCTCTCGGGATTCAAATTGAATAAAAACAAATGTGAGATATTATTATTGAAGACGGGAAAGGAAACAGGTTGAACCGCCTAAATCACTTACATAGAGATAGATATAATGTCAGCGCTCGTATAACAACCAGGACACGGCTCAGTAGATAATTACCTCTTAGTTTTATTAGTTCAGTGTAGGATTCCAGATCTCCACAACGCGTTTCAGCGCTGAGTGCGCCTTTCTCAAGTGATTACCGGAATCCTCTCTAACAAATGTTTATATACACTCCACAACATAGGAAAAAAGGGAAAAGGGGAGGGGGAAGGGTATTGCACAAGTATATAATAATGTCCGTAATGGATCATGGAACGGATCCCATGGGCACTAGCTCATCTGTGTGTATATGAGTTACAATCTACAAATTGTAACCCATTTCATGTATTGTAGATTGTAACTCATAGAAAACCTAGAAGCAGCAAGACCTAAATCTGAATTGACTGAGAAATTCTTCACAAAATGGAGGACTTTCTTAGTTAATGTCTGCAACCAAGAGAGAAATAGAGATGTGGTTCTACCTTTTGTGCACTCAGTGGGGTACTTCACTTAAGACCTAAGCGGTGATTTGGGAAAGCTGAAAATCATGGATGTTCAATCACAAGCCCATGATCAACAACTCACTTTGAACTTTAGTGGGAGGGAGGTTAGGCCCCTGATACGAGACAGGAGGGATCCTCAAAACCTGCATTGATCCCGCAGAGGAAAGATAAAAAGAAAAGGTACATGGGGGGGGGGGGGGACGTCGGGTGAATAGGGGTGGTGTTATCCAAGTTGTGAATGTTCTGATGTTTGCTATGTTTTGGCGCATTCTCATCGTGACATGTTTGTAAAACTTGAAAACTTTCAATAAAAAAGATGATTAAAAAAAAGGAAGTGCACGAAAGTGCAGGTAAGGCTTGCTTCACACTGCAGTTTTTTCACTGATCAGCTTCCATCCAGTTTGTGTACCAAAACCAGGAGTGTCTCCAAAACTCGGAACAGGTGTCAATCTTTCAATTATAGTTTTTCTCTGCAAGTTCCTCTCCTGGTTCCCCTCCGGGTTTTGGCACACAAACTGGATGGACACTGATCAGTGAAAAAATTGCAGTGTGAAGCCAGCCTAACAGAAAAGGTAAGCACTGAATAGAGTTCAAACAGAATCCAGAGTACCTGTGCTGCCTTATTAGTGAACGGATCTGTTGGGGGCTTCACCTGAATCACATATTTCGAAGATGTAGCTGGAAACTCTAATGTACAGTAAGTGCTCAGGATAGAGCACAGGATAAATGTGAACTGATCCAAAATGTTCTATACCTCAAATTGCCACCAATAGCATTCAACTCAACCAACAAAACAAACAAGTCTCCACTCAGGTCCATCACCTGTTAACGTAAATATAGGAGCGCCCACATTACTGGTAGCACAAAGCCTTTGGAAATGTGCTATAGCTCCTCGCCCTCCAAAAATAAAACCAGCAAAACCAGCACTTCCAAATTCCCCCTCCCCTCTGAGCCCTATAATGTGTCTAAACCACAGTTAATGTCCATATGTTGGAAATTTTTGTAGTGAGAAAAGACCACATAATTTACAGGGTGGGAGTCTCCAGAAGCACGAGATGGAAACTTTGTACAGGCACTACAATGTACAAAGCACTACAAGGGCTTATTTGCTATTTTTAATTTTGCAACATTTAGTGCGTTTAACTCCATGGGTCTTTTCCAGAGACAAAATCGCCACTACACCCATAGATGAACTCCCCGAGGGTTGTAATTTTTGAAATGTGGTCACTTGAGGGGGTTTCTGCTGTTCTTGCACTTAGAGGGTCTGCAAATGGAGTCTGCAAACTATTCTAGGAAAATCTGTGCTCCAAAAATCAAATGGTGCCACTTCCCTCTCAAGTCATGGTGTGTAGCCAAACAGTACTGTACCCATGTGGGGCACTGCTTCATTCAGGAAATATTGCTTAACAGTTTATTGGGCTTTTAATACATATCTTTCGTGTCAAAATTGGAAATTTGGGGTTAAAACATACTGAATGCACAACAAATTTTGTACTTTTTGGTGCCACTTTTTTTTCTGTTACCATTGTGAAAATAAATAATTTGAAGCTAAAAGAACATTTTTGTGGGAAAAAATGTGTTTTTCTTTTCACAGCTCAATGTTCTAAAATTATGTGAAGCACCTGGGTGTTCAAGGTGCTCATCACACATCTAAGATAGGCGGGCGTCACACGCTACAATATACATAACGATGTCAGCAACGATGTCAATATTTGCGCATCGTTCGTACGATGTGTAAAATCGATTGTCGTCACTTTACACGCACAGACATCGCTAAATCAACTCCCCGATGCAGCAATTCTGCGCTTGTATGGGCGACCTACTTATCGTCTGTGTACATCGTTATCACGCAGTCACACAGAAGCCTCGTGAACGACTTAGGGCTAAATCTGGGCGTATTTGTTGGTCAATTTGAGCAGATAGGCGTGCTCCAAAGTTTGTAACCGCGCCCCTCTCTCCATGATTGGTGGCCACTACAGCGTTCCCATTGGTCAGATGTGCGTGTAAACAAGGCACTATATGGGATTTCGCTTTTCCTATGATGTGTGTCTCAATCCCAATATGCAAAAAAAAGACAGACCCATATACAGAAACCGGCAACACATAGGCCACCACTTAGTTTACAAATAGACCCTACGTGTGAATTGTAAGTGACCCTGTGTGACGCATAAGCATCCCCTAGCTGCACACACTCCGCTATGCTCCAAGCGCCTATTCCGTTACAATCCAAGCCCCTACTACGCCGTCACCTCCATCCGTCTTGTGCGCCGTGCCCACTCCGCCAATTGTGTTGGCTAATGGTTGTTGTTTTTGCGCGGCATAAGGGACTGTGGCACGCCTATGTGTTGTCCCTGCTGCCCCTGGTCCGCCCATATTCATTTGTGGTAGCGGCGTGTAAATCTGGGAAGTTGCTCCAGAGATGGTAACTTGCGGCACCCGTCGGCACTGTCGTGGTGCGGAAGGACCTTGTCTGGAGCACCTTGTGGCGGCCTGTATTTGCGGCATCACTATGTTTTGACTGGAAGCGCATGGATACCACACCCAATCACAATCACAATGCAAAGCGTCCTCCAAACAGGCGTGGCTCCTGCGCAGGACCACACCCAACCAATCATTGTATTTTGTGACCACCTTATAAGGACTTATTGTGGGTGTAGTGGCCAGCAGTTATATCTCGACGGAGTGAACACCCATTGTTGGTGATGGGGTTAGGCCATTTACAAACTTTAAAAATCAAAAAAAAAAAATGGATGTGTGTTTGCTTTGTGGACATAATGCATGGTCACAATGTGGAGCTAGTGTTGGAACATGGGTTTTGGTTCCCTTCCTCTGGATCAACATGTTAAGGCTATGTGTTGACCTTGATAGACTTAAAGTCTACCATTAACCTCACAAAATCCGTTAATATATGTGTGGTTAGATCTAGGAAAACACAGAAAGATTTGGTAAAACATTTTAAATTACCGTATATACTCGTGTATAAGCCGAGTTTTTCAGCCCAAAATTTGGGCTGAAAAGTCTCCCCCTCGGCTTATACACGAGTCAATACGGGTGGGGGCTGTGGAGGCTGGAGGAGGCGGGGGGAGGCTGCTGTATGAGCGGCCCCGTCACGTGGGGCCGCTCATTATATATGCACTGCTTCCCCTGTCAATCAGCGGCAGGGGGAGGCAGTTCATATATGCCCCCAAATGCTGGCACTCTCCCCCCTTGTAAGGGCCCCCCCCCGCTGGTTATATTACCATCCCAGTCTTCTCATCAGCGCTGCTCCTCGGTGCTCCGTCCGTCCAGCTACATCCGGGATCCCCGGCCGTCGCAGGCATATGACGTCATCGTGCGACGGCCGGAGATCCCGGATGCAGCGAGGACGGAGCATGAAGAACGGAGCACCGAGGAGCGGCGCTGATCAGAAGACCGGGATGGTAAGATAAGCAGATGGGGGGTGAGTGCCAGCATTTGGGGGCAGCTGGGTACCCCCAGGGGACTGCTGAGTACCCCCTGGGGGCTGCTGGGTACCCCCTGGGGGCTGCTGGGTACCCCTTGGGGGCTGCTGGGTACCCCCTGGGGGCTGCTGTATTACCCCTGGGGGCTGCTGTATTACCCCTGGGGGCTGCTGTATACCCCCAGGGCTGCTGTATATACTGCTGGGGCCTGTATACCACTGGGGCTGCTGTATACTACTGCTGGGGCTGCTATATACTACCACTGGGACTGCTGGGGCTGCTATATACTACCACTGGGGCTGAAATATACTACCACTGGGACTGCTGGGGCTGCTATATACTACCACTGGGGCTGCTGGGGCTGCTATATACTACCACTGGGGCTGCTATATACTACCACTGGGACTGCTGGGGCTGCTATATACTACCGCTGGGGCTGCTATATACTACCACTGGGGCTGCTATATACTACCACTGGGACTGCTGGGGCTGCTATATACTACCACTGGGGCTGCTGGGGCTGCTATATACTACCACTGGGGCTGCTATATACTACCACTGGGGATGCTATATACTACCACTGGGGCTGCTATATACTACCACTGGGGCTGCTGGGGATGCTATATACTACCACTTGGGCTGCTGGGGCTGCTGTATACTACCACTCGGGCTGCTGTATACTACCACTGGGGAGGCCTGTATACCACTGGGGGGGGCCTGTATACCACACTGCTGGGGGCTGTATACCTGTGCTGGGGTCCACCCTCGGCTTATACACGAGTCAATAGGTTTTTCCAGATTTTTGGGGCAAAAGTAGGGGGGTCGGCTTATACACGGGTCGGCTTATACACGAGTATATACGGTAAATGCAAAATGTGGCATACCATGCCCACAAAGTACACCTTGCTGTTTGAGTGTAGGAATACCCCCTACACACTTGCGATGATCCCAATGTGGGACACTATTAGAAAAGAGGCCAACGTGGTAGCCCCAACACACTCCTTACGGTCCCAATGTGGGACACTATAAGAAAAGAGGCCAACGTGGTAGCCCCAACACACTCCTTACGGTCCCAATGTGGGACACTATAAGAAAAGAGGCCAACGTGGTAGCCCCAACACACTCCTTACGGTCCCAATGTCGGACACTATAAGAAAAGAGGCCAACGTGGTAGCCCCAACACCTCCTTACGGTCCCAATGTCGGACACTATAAGAAAAGAGGCCAACGTGGTAGCCCCAACACACTCCTTACGGTCCCAATGTCGGACACTATAAGAAAAGAGCCCAACAGGGGCAAAAAAAAAAAAACAATGCCAACATGGCAAAACACAATTTTTTGTGTCCAACATGGACAACAGTCCTTCAGGTCCGGTTGGAACATTTCGACCAGTCATTTACTCCCGATCATGGGAGCCCACCATGTCCTCGCTGGAGGGCAGCCAGCATCTCCCCCAAACGGGCCAGCTCTTGGAGCCCGTGTTGGTGTGCCCAGTGGAGCCGTCTGGACTCATCATTGTGGGCCCTTATAACGTCCTCCAGAGTAGGGACACCTGTTTTGGGATGAAAAACACATTTATCAAAAAACAGTCCATGTGGAGGTTTAGGAAGTTCACAACAAACTATGCTCCTTACCCTCGTGCTCAGCCTCGTCACCACTATCAGGGGGTGATGGTGAAGCACTCAGACTCCACCCGGCAGCCCCAGCACGTTCCCCATCTGCACAAACAGTAAAAACAAATAAATGTTTAAAAAAACAGACACAATAATGTGGGAAGATAACCACAACACTAATTCAAGTATTGCAGGGCGTATGCCCCACAAATACACACTTACCACCATAGTCGCCCAATTCAGGCTCCATATCCGCCTCTAGCCTCTCATCCTCCTCAGGCCCTGGTGTGGAGGGCCCCTCGTCCTCCTCCGGCTCTGGTGACATGGCCACCCCTGGGCTGGCAACAGAGCTGAAAACAGTGGCAGGTGGGGTCACTCCCGGGCTGGGGCTCTGTGGCCACATGACGTGGCTTGGTGGCAACAGGGGGCCTGGGCTAGAGGGGGACTCATCATCCAGCCCAGCAGGTTCCGGAAGGTCCTCGGTCTCCTGTGGCGATGGTGGGGATAGGAGGTCATCATCCTCCTCCATCCATGGCTGGGATGACTCATCAGCAGATTCCTTCGTCCATGGCTGTGCTGACCACTCCTCTCGGTCCTCAGCCCCTGCAGCTGATGGCAGCTCCTCCTCGTCAGGCCCGGGAATCATAGGGGGCGATGGTGTCCCTGCAGCTTGAAGTGGCGGTGACATTGCTGGGCCACCTGCGGGTGGGGCATGGTGCCCATCTTCCGAGGATGAATCCTCCCCATCTGTATTTGGAAGCACAATCACAGAGCTTTTAGGAGAAATGTTAAAAACATTGTTCTGTAACATTTGGATTGTGTGCCTATTGTATTTCCACCATTAACAAATATGGTTCAAGGTCATGTTGGATGCATATATTCATGTAGGATGCATGTACTGTGGGTAGGACACAGTATGTTTACGGACAGGAGGTCCACTACACTGGCAAGATATGTTTGCTTGTGGCCACAGACACCAACACATGGTCAATGTATGTGTGTTGTATTTTCTGTAGGCCCAGAAGCTGCTGGTGTTTGGCCCATGGCTGCATAGACCTCTTGTTCACGTACTATTGTTATTTTGGTGCAAACATCATGGTGTGTCTATCTTGTCCCCTCTGTACGGTGCAACATCTGTGGGGCAGTGTGTCATGTGTGTGTTTAAGATGGTCAATATGTCTCCAAAACACATTGACAATGTGGAGTCAGGTTAGGCACAAATATAGTGAGGTTACGCCTGAGTCCGGCCTCACCATTTGTGTTGCACATGACTGGTTTGGCCATATTCCTGTTTGGGTGTGAAACACCAGACAATGCACATTCTTGTCACATCCACATGGTGCGTTAATACACAGTTGAGAAATAGACATCACAAAGCACCCACTGACCTTGTGGAGACCAGTGGAGGATAACACTGCGGGCACCAGTTAAAGCACTCAAACACAAAGAAACCCAAGGTGCATTGCTCCCTAGAATTTGAATATGCAGATGAAGTCTATGGAGCCTCGGTTAAGAGTCTACAACATGGACACCAGCCAGTTATCCCACCAGGGAAGGACCTAGCCCAGGGTATTAATAGCCCTTAAGTCACTATCCAGCCCTTGCGAGCTTGAAGATATGGCCAGGGGTTTACCATGGACTAGGTATCCAACCACAGACAGCTGTTTCGGGGTTGTTGCCCCTCATCAGTGTGGCGCAGGATTCTGGCTGGGTGAGAAATGTAGGGTGATTACCATTCATTGGTGATTGGTCCTTTAAAAAAATGACCTGTCACGTTCCCGTTGCAGACGAGAGTGTCTGATTTGTGTGAATGCCTCCGCATGCGCACAGATCACTCATGGCGGGCAATGGGAGCGCACGGCGGTCTGCAAGCGTCTGCAGACACCGTGCAGACCATTATAAAGGAAAGGGCTGCGGTCTGCATGTAGAGGCTTGCAGATGCCTCCGCCGAACGCTGCGGAGGCATCTGCAAGTGTGAAGGCAGCTTTATGCAGAATATATGCAACCACATGGGCGGGGACAGGCCGGGGACCAAACTGTCCTTCTAATATGTTTGTGGACATTGCTGTGTAGTTTGGTACATGTACATGTGCAGGTGTGTGTTTGGGGCCAACAATTACTCACCACGCAGCCTGGCAATCCTGGCACGGATGTCCACAATGCGGCCCGGCCACTTAAATTTAAGATCCGCGATCTTCTTCTGGATGGCTTACACCTCCCTCTCAACCCCCAGCTGGCGGAGCAGGGATCGCTGGATCTTAAGTAAAGTGCTGCGGTTGCACAGCCTGGGGTGCCGGTGGTGATGGTGGCCCCAATAATCATAACGATCGCAATGATCGATTAAAATCATGAGCTCCGCCATCCCCCACGTTGCAGCGCGGTGTGTGGCGGCCATGACTGTGCTGCAATGTGCATGGGAGGGGCTAGCACCTTGCAGGCGGAATGAAACTGAAACCAACTTCATGACGTCAGTACGGCCGCTTGCGTGGCGTAACAAAATTTAAAGGCGCCATACGCGCCGTGACACGGCAATAAACACTTCTGCGGCACCTACGGGACAATAACCTGGGGGCGTTGCGTAACGCCACGTTGTGCGCTGCGTACAGCAATATCATTTTGGTGTATGAGAGTGTGCACACTATATTGGGCCCATACCATAATAGATTTTTATAGCTTTGCGCACTTGTGTGGGCCCGTAAATTGAAAATAACAATGAATGATCGTGCAGACGGCGCCTACGTGTAGTGCTGAAGTGACAGCTCATCCAAAATGCCGCTCTGTGAAGAGAGAACTAATCGTAACACAGGAGCTTCCACCAATAATAGCTGGTGTGGCGCCAGCCAATCGGAACGCATGAGGGTTAACAAATCACAACTAAGGAGGCGAGACACAGATGAATACCCGGCACGCCTACGTGCTAGATTTCGCCATCGCTCAATTTACAGCTTCTAAACGATATCGTTCATTTAGACACGTCGATTGTGCTTATCCACTGAGCCGACATCGTGTGATATGAGGTCCGGATATCATATTTGGATATAACGATCTGATCATTTCTCGTTGGTCGTATCGTGCTGTCTCACGCATAGACATCGTTCGAGCGATGCCTAATCCGGCACGTTCAAGCGATATCTATACATATATCGTCGCGTGTGACGCCCGCCATAAGTTCACTGAGAGACCTAGTTTACAAAATGGGATCACTGATGAGGGGTTTCCACTGTTTAGGTACATCGGGGGTCTTCAAATGCGACATAGTGTTCACTAACTATTCAAGCCAATTTTGAGTTTCAAAAGTCACATAGCGTTCCTTCCCTTCTATTGGGCACCTAAACAGTAGTTTTCCACCACATGTGGGGTATCGGCGTATTCCGTAAAAACTGCACAACAAATTGTGATTAATTTTTTCCTGTTATGCTTGTGAAAATGCAAAATTTGGGGCTAAAGTAACATTTTTAAAGATCAAAGCTAAATGTTAATTTTTTTACCTTTAACATTTCCTTAGGCTGACTTCACAACACGATTTTTTCGGGTACAGGGCTGTCGGGTGTGAACCAGACAGCCCCGGATCTGATTTTCCCCCTATTGTATTCCTATGGGGCCGGATGGCAGTTATTTGGTTAGCTGTCTGCCTGGCAGGATCCGGCTGTTTTCATTTTTTGCCAAAAATCGAACAAAACTGGATGCGGGGCGATCCGGCGCCCATAACATGGGAGTCTATGGGTGCCGAATCTGGCAGAAAATCGTGCCGGTTCCCGGACACCAGGTGCTAAAATTGCGGCTGCTTTTAAAAGCAGCCGCTGCTGAATTTCAGCACCTGGAGAACTCCAAGGCTGAAATATCCGGCTCCCCTGCAAGCTGCTGTGCTGAATATCAGCACTGGACAGCTACACAGACGATTCAGGCACAAAACTGATTCGGAGGCCAGATTTGTCCTCTGGTTCTGTTCTGTCCAGGGCTGTCAGGTTCTCTCCGGTGCATCCTGCAAAACACCTGAGAGAACCTGACAGGGAAAAATCGTGGTGTGAAGCCAGCCTTAATTTCTGTGAAGCACCTTAAGGGTTAATAAACTTCTCAAATGTGTTTTTGGGCAGTTTGAGGGGTGCAATTTTTAAAATGCTGTCACTTTTGAATGTTTTCTCTCATATAGGCCCGTCAAAGTCACTTCAAATGTGATGTAGTCCCTAAAAAAGTGGTTTTGTAAATTTTGTTGGAAAAAAATATAAAATTGCTATGAACCTAATAACCTTTAAGTTCTAACTTTCTGATAGTTATTATATCATAAAGTGTCAGAATTTTAAAAAATGCAAGAGAAAAGAGAGAGAAGGGGCGCAATGGTGCGGTTACCAGGGGGGCTTTATTTAGCGTGGCGTAATAATAGGTGGCTACTCACCCGTAATACACTTGATAAGGCGCCCTTCACAGGCTCCAGCTCATCCGCACACCGCGTGCTTCGGGGGCTCTGAGCATCCGGTCACGTCACCGCAGGTCCTTTAGTTAAAGCTCCTGTTTCCAGGCGACGCAAGGTCCTGACATTAAGCTGCACTCTGCGCTTAGCTGCTCCCGCCGCTTTACCTTCAGAGAGGACAATAGAGAGTCTATCGAAACATGTTGTGGAGTAGGAGGGGAGTCTGAATGAAGGTCTGTTGAAAAAACCATCCCAGTGCCTGCTGCCTTTGTGCCTCAGCGCCTCCAATTAGACCGCTTACGGTTTGTTTACCTTCTAGAATTTAAAAAAATGGCCTAGTCATGAAGATGAAAACCAGGTTCGGGAATGAAAGAGTTAAATAAAGCGTTTCTTTTGATAATTCCTTGTATTTGGCTTAAACGTTTAGACAGTCATGTGCGGACTGTGTAGATTGGATTAAGTGCCCACTGTGTGTTTTCTCCTTCGCATCATTGGGGGACACAGGACCATGGGTGTATGCTTTTCTGCCACTAGGAGGCGACACTAAGTAGAGATTAAAATTGAGCCCTCCTTCCTGAAGTATACACCTGAGCGTGGACGTAGATATTCAGTTTTAGCTTAGTGTCGCAAGAGGCACATGCGGTCTGTAGCTCAGACCACACATACCTCATTTCACCTAATTTTTACTAGCACAGAAGCCGAGGGCAGCTCATGGGGACGGATCCTCATAAAGGGACCCCACTCTCCTGGCGCGGATCCACCAGTAGCCATCACGCATACTTGCACCCCCCTGCAGGACAGGGAGATGCACTGGACACTGGTACACATAGGGCACCATGCCATCACCCCACAGGACAGGGGGACGCACTGGGCCCAGAGGGCAACAAAGGGAGTAACGGCTACAATACAATTCCCACCTCCTCCAGCAAAGGAGGCAGGTGAGGAAGCACAGCAGCCAGCACACCCTGCTCACCAAGCCATCCCTAAGGGCTCTGGTGCAGCAGGGGCTGCAGGACCTTCACCCACCTCGGCACCCACAGCCCATCCTGGACCCCCAGATGCCCCTAACGCGGCGGCCCCAGGCTGGGACGCGCACCGCCGGTAAGTAGGGGTGCGCGCACAGCCCCAGGTACCGCACCAACCACAAGGGGGCCACCACCGCCGTATCGCGGCCACCCGACGCGCTCCCGGGGCCGCAATTAATCGAGGCCTCAGTCTGGGCCTTCTCTCCAGCGCCGCCCACAGCCCCGGCTCATTGGCCGCGCGCGCGTCACCGCCCGCATCATAGGAGGCGGGTACGATGACGCGACCAGCCGCGCTCCCATTGGCCTCTGAGCGTGCCACTCAGGGCCAGGCTCGCAACCATTGGCTGAGCGCAGCAGCCTCCACTCCAGCCAGTAATATTAAGCGTAGGGGAAAAGCCCACGCCCATAACAGCGCGATTGGCCAGTGAGAATGTCACTCATGGCCCAAGGGGCAGCCCCACAGCACAATAAACAGCAGGCACCAGGTTATAGCCTATACAGGGCCACAGCCCACAAACACGCCCCAAAACCGGTTCAAAAATTGAACAAAGCAGCTAACACACTGCAGCTGCACAAAGGTACAGCCCTCAGGTAATAAACTTGGGTCTGATACCTAACTATCCCCCATGGAGACCTGCTGAAGTAGGGTGGGCTTAGCCCCCTCACAGGGGGGGGCTACACAAAGCCCACATACTACCCAGGGACACATTCAGGTCACAGTCCTTTTATTCCGGTGCACCTTCAAGGTAAAGACCTCAGCACCTCAAGAACGACATAGCAGGGGACACAGGATCCGGGTAAGCTCCATAGGAGACCCTCTTTCCTGAAGATACCCACCCCTGCCCTCATTAAAAGCCAGTTTGGACACCGCAGTGCCATTGCTGTCAGTAATCTGGTACGCAATGGCAGATCCAAAACCATCCAAGGACAAAAGCAAAAGCAGCGCAGGGAACAAGGCATCATGCACCAGCTGCCAGACCACGCTCCCGTGCAAGCATGCGTCACAATTTTGTAAGGACTGTGAACCTGAAAGTCCCATAGAGGCTACCTCTGACGCAGGTCCCAGCGTGCCCGACATTCCTCCATGGGGTATAATACTGTCGCAACGGATGGACTCCATAGTCCAAATGCTGCAGGCCCAGTCTGAGTCCCATGCAACCAGTACCCATAAACATCACCTCTCCCACTCCAGCAGGGAACAGCCCACAGACTCTCTAACCACTAAAAAACGGACTAATACCAGGCCGTCCCAGGAACAATCTCCCAATGCGTCATCAAGTGACAGGTCTCGCTCCCCTTCATCTTGTCACCAGTCCGAGTCACGCTCCGAGGGCGAACTATCAGACCCAGACACACCCTACGAGAGTGAGACCACAGACATCCAGACACTGGTTGACAGCCTCATCGAAGCTGTTAACATGACACCGGATATCAAAGACAGGTGCGTCACCACGCCAGAGCGCAGCTTCTTGTTCTCAAAGACTAAACTCCCTCGCCGAGTCTTCTCTAACCCTGAGGAGATTGTTGGTTTAGTACAACGACACTGGGACTGGCCCGACAAACGCTTCGCAGGCCGCAAGGCCATTGAAGCAAAATATCCATTTGCCCCAGACCAACACGAAAAATGGGCTGAATCACCAGCCGTAGACCCCCCAGTATCGCATCTGGCTAACAAAACCCTACTTACCATCTCAGATAACTCGTCTATCAAAGACCCCAATGACCGCCAGCTTGACAGTCTAGCGCGCTGTCTTTGAGGCCTCAGGGGCGGCTCTCTCGCCCTTTTTCGCCATAGCATGGATGGCCAAAGCAGCGGAATCCTGGATCCACGAGATTCAGCAGACGCTGCAAGACCCCAACCAGAATCCAGCAACCAACTCGATCTGCTAGCAAAAGCACAGCTCTACCTCCTGCTAGCATCCAGAGACGCAGCACTGGCAGCGGCAAACGCAATCTCCAAGCGCCGAACCCTGAGGTTTAGGGGCTGGCTTGCTGATCCAGCATCAAAAAGATCACTCATAAACCTACCGTACCAGGGAGGTCGCCTATTCGGCGAAAAATTCGACCAACTCATCTCTGAAACTACAGGGGGCAAAAGCAAGTTTATCCCCCAGCAGAGGTTCAAGCGGCCTTTTCGCCGCCCACAGTCTCACACACACTCCCAAGCCTCCCAAGGATCACCAAGGTGGTCCAGCTCCAATGCCAACATAAACGCAGGTCGGCCAACCCGCGGGGCCAACAGCTACCCACACTCCTTTAAGACAAACCAAACATGGAAGACCCGGCCTAAACAAACTCACTTTAAAGGCGGGAAGCCACAAAAGCTCAACACATGACTCCCCTGTGCAACTGCCCGACACCAGCATAACAGGCGGATGCCTTCAGCTCTTCCGCCACTCATGGCTCAACATCGTACACGACAATTGGGTCAGAGAACTGGTGTCGCCTGGCTACAAGATAGAATTCACATCCCAGCCACCGAATCGCTTCTTTCTATCCCCCCCAAAGGGAAACGCCCGACCGTTCCTCGAGGCCATCAATTCACTGCTCAAAACCGGCGTCATAAAACCGGTACCAGTGGACGAACAGTTCAAGGGCTACTACTCAAACCTGTTTCTCGTCCCAAAAAAGGACGGTTCGGTGTGTCCCATCCTGGACCTCAAACTTCTCAACAAGTTTGTAAAGGTTCGGCAGTTCAGAATGGAATCCCTATGCTCAGTAGTCGCGTCCTTAGAGAAAGGAGAATTCCTAGCAACCATCAACATACAAGACACATATCTACACATCCCCATCTTCCCACCCCACCAAAGATACCTGCGGTTCGTGGTACAAAAACGCCACTTCCAATTCGTCGCCCTGCACTTCGGCTTGGCAACCGCAGCCAGAGTCTTCACAAAGGTCATGGCGGCCGTCATGACCATCTTACACGCACGAGCAGTCGTTGTCTTACTGTACTTAGACGATCTGCTGATCAAGGGCCCATCCTTCCAGGCATGCCTCGACAGCGTCAAAATCACAACAGACACTCTCTCCCGCCTAGGATGGCTCATAAACCTAGAAAAATCATTCCCAAAGCCAGCCCAAACAATCAACTTCCTCGGTATGACCCTAGACACCGCAAGAGGGCTGGTCATTCTTCCTCAGGACAAGGCCACAGCAATCCAAAAAGGTGTGCAGGTTCATCGCAGCCGCTCCCCCCAGTCCATCCGCTTCGACATGAGTGTCCTAGGAAAAATGGTGGCCGCAATGGAGGCAGTCTCCTTTGCTCAGCTACAGCTACATCTCCGAGCGGTACAGCTCTCCCTCCTCTCGGCCTGGGACAAAAGCCCCTTCACCCTCAACTGCAAACACCGCCTTTCCGCCAGAGTCAAAAGAACGCTCAAATGGTGGACACAGCCATCATCGCTCTTGCAAATCCTTCCTCCCACTCAAGTGGCTGATCATAACCACCGACGCCAACCTACTCGGCTGAGGGTCCGTCTACCTTCAGTACACGGCTCACGGTCACTGGACACCCCAAGAGTTACGCCTCCCAATCAACATCTTAGAACTGCGAGCCATTCGACTAGCACTCCAACACTTTTATTACTTCCTAGCCGGACGCCCCATCCGCATTCAATCGGACAATGCCACGGCTGTAGCGTATATAAATCACCAGGGCGACATGCGCAGCAAATCAGCAATGCACGAGGTAGAACACATCTTGCAATGGACCGAGAGAACTGGTCAATCATATCAGCGGTCCACATCCCGGGAGTGGACAACTGGGCAGCGGACTTCCTAAGCCGCCAAGGACTGGCCTCAGGAGAATGGTCCCTTGTTTTCCAACAAATCTGCCAACGTTGGGGAACGCCCGACGTGGACCTCATTGCATCAAGAATGAATGCAAAAGTCCCGGCGTTTGTTGCTAGATCTCTGGACCCACTAGCCCTAGGAGTGGACTCCCTAGTCCTTCTCCTGGCGCCAATTCCAGCTTCCGTACATATTCCCGACGCTCCCTCTAATCCCTCGAGTGATCAGGAAGGTCAAGGCAGAAAGGGCTCAAGTAATCCTCATCACCCCAGACTGGCCACGGCGGCCATGGTACGCAGAGCTCGTACAGCTACTCACCGACGCGCCCTGGCCACTCCCAAACCTCCTGTCCCAGGGCCCCTTCTACCACCAGAACTCGGAGCCCTGTCTGTGTCCCCCAATGATGCGAAGGAGAAACAGGGATTTTTGTGTACTCACCGTAAAATCTTTTTCTCCTAGCTCATCATTGGGGGACACAGCACCCACCCTTTAACGCATCCGCATTCACAGCACAGCGCTGTATGCAATGCAAAGTGTACCTAACGAGCACAGCAGCATCGTACCTTACACCATTCGTACCTTATTACCAGCTCTCCTACTGCTTTAGTACAAAGCTGAATATCTACGCCCACACTCGGGTGTATACTGCAGGAAGGAGGGCTCCATTTTAATCTTTACTAAGTTGCGCCTCCTAGTGGCTGAAAAGCATACACCCATGGTCCTGTGTCCCCCAATGATGAGCTAGGAGAAAAGGATTTTACGGTGAGTAAACAAAAATCCCTGTTTTGCAGCATTTTTTTTTGCTGTTTCTGCACCAAGAAAGCAACACCAGTAGCTTTGTATTGAATGTCTGTGATTTCCCAAAAGTTGTCCCCACATGTGCATTTTTGGGTGCTGCATTCTTGTTGCAGAAATCGCCTGTGTCTTTTTTAACCCCTTAAGGACCTAGTCACTTTGCAGCTTAACCCCTTCACCCCTGGGCCTATTTTGACCCTAATGACCAGGCCATTTTTGTCAATTCTGACCAGTGTCCCTTTATGAGGTAATATCTCTGGAACGCTTCATTGGATCCGAGCGATTCTGAGATTGTTTTTTCGTGACATATTGGGCTTCATGTTAGTATTAAATTTAGGTCGATAATTTTTGCGATTATTGGTGAAAAAATTAAAAATTTGGCAAAATTTTTGAAAATTTTGCAATTTTCAAATTATGAATTTTTATTCTGCTAAACCAGAGAGGTATGTGCCACAAAATAGTTAATAAATAACATTTCCCACATGTCTACTTTACATCAGCACAATTTTGGGAAAAAAAAAATTTTTGGTTTGGACGTTATAAGGGTTCAAAGTTCATCAGCAATTTTTCATTTTTCCAGCAAAATTTACAAAACCATTTTTTTTTGTGACCACATCACATTTGAAGTCCCTTTGAGGGGTTTACATGACAGAAAACACCCAAAAGTGACACCATTTCAAAAACTGCACCCCTCAAGCTACTCAAAACTACATTCAAGAAGATTATTAACCCTTCAGGTGCTTCACGGGAACTAAAGCAAAGTGGAAGGAAAAAATGGTAATTTTAATTTTTCCAACAAAAATGTTCTTTTAGCCTCAATTCTTTCATTTTCACATGGGCAACAGGATAAAATGGATCCTAAAAATTGTTGGGCAATTTCTCCTGAGTACATCGATATCTCATATGTGGTCATAAACCACTGTTTGGGCACACGGCAGGGCTCAGAAGGGAGGGAGGGCAATTTGACTTTTGGAGCTAATTTTCCGTTCAAAAAGTCAAATGGCGCTCCTTCCCTTCTGAGCCCTGCTGTGTGCCCAAACAGTGGTTTATGACCACATATGAGGTATCGGTGTACTCAGGAGAAATTGCCCAACAATTTTTAGCATCCATTTTATCCTGTTCCCCATGTGAAAATGAAAAAGTTTAGGCTAAAAGAAAATTTTTGTAGAAAAAAAAGTACTTTTTCATTTTTACGGATGAATTTGTGAAGCACCTGGGGGTTCAAAATGCTCACCACCCATCTAGATAAATTCCCTGGGGGGTCTAGTTTCCAAAATGGGGTCACTTGTGGGGGAGCTCCAATGTGTAGGCACACAGGGGCTCTCCAAACGCGACATGGTGTCCGCTAACAATTTGAGCTGATTTTTCAGTCAAATTGTTAGCGGACACCATGTTGCATTTGGAGAGCCCCTGTGTGCCTAAACATTGGAGCTCCCCCACAAGTGACCCCATTTTGGAAACTAGACCCCCCAGGGAACTTATCTAGATGGGTGGTGAGCATTTGAATACCCCAGTGCTTCACAAATTAATCTTTTATAATGGAAAAAAAAACATTTTGTAGAAAAAAAAGTACTTTTTCATTTTTACGGATGAATTTGTGAAGCACCTGGGGGTTCAAAATGCTCACCACCCATCTAGATAAATTCCCTGGGGCGTCTAATTTCCAAAATGGGGTCACTTGTGGGGGAGCTCCAATGTGTAGGCACACAGGGGCTCTCCAAACGCGACATGGTGTCCGCTAACAATTTGAGCTGATTTTTCAGTCAAATTGTTAGCGGACACTATGTTGCATTTGGAGAGCCCCTGTGTGCCTACACATTGGAGCTCCCCCACAAGTGACCCCATTTTGGAAACTAGACCCCCCAGGGAACTTATCTAGATGGGTGGTGAGCATTTTGAATACCCCAGTGCTTCACAAATTAATCTGTAAAAATGAAAAAACAAAATGTTTATGGAAAAAAAAGTACTTTTTCATTTTTACGGATGAATTTGTGAAGCACCTGGGGGTTCAAAATGCTCACCACACATCTATATAAGTTCCCTGGGGGCTCTAGTTTCCAAAATGGGGTCACTTGTGAGGGAGCTCCAATGTTTAGGCACACAGGGGCTTCCAAACGCGACATAGTGTCCGCTAACAATTTGACTGAAAAATTAGCTCCAATTGTTAGCGGACACCATGTCGCGTTTGGAGAGCCCCTGTGTGCCTAAACATTGTAGCTCCCCCACAAGTGACCCCATTTTGGAAACTAGACCCCCCAGGGAACTTAGCTAGATGGGTGGTGAGCATTTTGAACACCCCGGTGCTTCACAAAATAATCTGTAAAAATAAAAAAAGAATTTTTTTGTGGAAAAAAAGTACTTATTCAATTTTACAGATGAATTTGTGAAGCACCTGGGGGTTCAAAATGTTCACAACTAATCTAGATACGTTCCCTGGGAGGTCTAGTTTCCAAAATGGGGTCACTTGTGGGGGAGCTCCAATGTTTAGGCACACAGGGGCTCTCCATACGCGACATTGTGTCCGCTAACTATTGGAATCATTAGCGGACACCATGTCGTGTATGGAGAGCCCCTGTGTGCCCAAACATTTGAGCTACCCCACAAGTGACCTCATTTTGGAAACTAGACCCCCCAAGGTATGTATCTAGATGCATAGTGAGCACTTTGAACCCCCAGGTGCTTCACAAATTGATCCGTAAGAAGGAAAAAGTACATTTGTTTTCACACAAATTTTCTTTTTTCATTTTACGGATCAATTTGTGAAGCACCTGGGGGTTCAAAGTGCTCACTATGCATCTAGATATGTTCCTTGGGGGGTCTAGTTTCCAAAATGGGGTCACTTGTAGGGGAGCTCCAATGTTTAGGCACACAGGGGCTCTCCATACGCGACATTGTGTCCGCTAACTATTGGAATCATTAGCGGACACCATGTCGTGTATGGAGAGCCCCTGTGTGCCCAAACATTGGAGCTCCCCCACAAATGACCCCATTTTGGAAACTAGACCCCCCAAGGAATGCATCTAGATGCATAGTGAGCACTTTGATCCCCCAGGTGCTTCACAAATTGATCCGTAAGAAGGAAAAAGTACATTTGTTTTCACACAAATTTTCTTTTTTCATTTTTACGGATCAATTTGTGAAGCACCTGGGGGTTCAAAGTGTTCACTATGCATCTAAATACAGCGAAGCCCTTTTTTTTTTTCTAGGACTAATTTTAGAAAAAAAATGGCGTAGGGCTCCCCATATTTTTGGTCCAGCCAGGTACAACTTGGCAGCTACGGACTGCCAGCAACCCCCAGCTGCCTCATTGTACCTGGCTGGCAACCAAAAATACAGCAAAGCCCATTTTTATTCTTTAGGACTAATTCTAGAAAAAAAATGGCGTGGGGCTCCGCCATATTTTTGGTCCAGCCAGGTACAACTTGGCAGCTATCGGATTGCCACCAACCCCCAGCTGCCTTGTTGTACCTGGCTGGCCACCAAAAATACAGCAAAGCCCTTTTTTTCTTCTAGAACTAATTTTAGAAAAAAAATGACATGGGGCTCCGCCATATTTTTGGTCCAGCCAGGTACAACTAGGCAGCTGGGGGCTGGAATCCGCAGCATGGAGAGGCCCAAGCGTTCTGGGCCCCCATGCTGCGAATTGCAGCCCGCAGCCGCCCCAGAAAATGGCGCATTCATTGAAGCGCCATTTTCTGGCGCTGTACCCAGACTCTTCCAGTTGCCCTGGTGCCGGTGGCAAACTGGGTAATAAAGGGCTTAATGCCAGCTTTTTATTGTCAGCTGGCACTAAGCCCGAGATTCATAATATAGGGCCAATGTTAGACCCGCCATTAGGAATCTCTGGTAAATAGTCAGAAAATACACACAGAGAAAAATCTTTTTATTTGAAAAAAAAACACAAACAAAATTCGGACTCCATCTTTATTATAAAGATCCGACGTAGTCCACAACGAAGGTCCCACGACGCTTGATCGCCTATGACGTAGTCCACAACGAAGGTCCCATGACGCACGATCGCCTCCGACGTAGTCCACAACGAAGGTCCCACGACGCTCGATCGCCTCTGGTCAATCCAGAGACTGCAGCAAGGGATGAAGTGTCCTCTTCTTACAGTCTCTGGGGTCAGAGTTATGGTGCACTGTATGACAATGATCTGTCATACAGTGCACCATGACTATGATCCCAGAGACTACAACAAGAGGAACACTTGATCCCTTGTTGCACCCATCCATCCACCTATGCACCCATCATCCACGCACGCACACGTCTATGCACACACACATCTATGCACGCACACGTCCACACACATGTCCACACACGCACACGTCTACGCACACATCCATCTATGCACACATCCACGCACGCACACGTCTATGCACACACACATCTATGCACGCACACGTCCACACACATGTCCACACACGCACACGTCTACGCACGCACACTCTCCCGCACACTCACGTCCACGCACGCTCATGTACGCTCACGTCCACGCATGCACCCCCTATCCATTCACCCACCATCAATTCATTCATTCATTCATACATACATACATACATACACATCATACATACATACAATACATACATACATACATACAACATACATACATACATACATACAACATACATACATACATACATACATACATATACATACATACATACACATACACATACATACACATATACATACATGCATGCATACATACCACATGCATGCATACATACACATGCATGCATACACACACATGCATGCATACACACACATGCATGCATACATACACATGATGCATACATACACATGCATGCATACATACACATGCATGCATACACACACATGCATGCATACACACACATGCATGCATACACACACATGCATGCATACACACACATGCATGCATACACACATGCATGCATACACACATGCATGCATACACACACATGCATGCATCACACACATGCATGCATACATAACATGCATGCATACATACACATACATGCATACATACACATACATACTTACCTCCCTCGTTCCACCGATGAGCAGGAGGAGGCCGGGAGAGGAGGCGGGGCCACAGACCGGCGGGCCGGGCAGAGAAGGAGGAGCTGCAGCAGCGGCGGCGGCAGCAGCGGCGGGTGCACGGAAGTGTGCAGCCCGCCGCAGGAGGTGAGGGGGGGCCAGGCACAGGGCCCGGAGGTGGGGGCAGCCTGGGGGGGAGCAGTGGAGCAGGGGACCAGGCAGTGTTGCTGGCGGGCGCACGCGGGTGCAGCCCGCCGGCAGATACATTGTAATAGAGGGGGGCGGGCGGTTGGGGGGGGACGGCGGGGGGGCCCTGGACAGTCCTGGAGCTGGAGGGGGGTGAAGAGGGGTGGGCACTTGCCGATCCGCCCCTCCAGATCTGATTGGAGAGCTCCAATCAGATCTGGAGGGATGAATCCCTGTGATTCCCTCCGATCGGCAGTTTTCACTTTTAAACTGCCGATCGGAGGGGTCCTGGGCACGGGGGGTTAATCCACCCCCTGTGGGGTCATCTACAGGTTGTCACAGAGCAGCAGCATCTGTGACACCTGAGCGACCCCACTCACAGGAGCTGCAGCAGCTCAAATCTGCCAGGACGTTGTGCAACGTCCTGTGTCGGGAACGGGCAGAAACACAGGACGTTGCACAACGTCCTATGTCGGGAAGGGGTTAATCACCAGACTGTTTTTTGTAATTCTGACCAGTGTCCCTTTATGAGGTAATAACTCTGGAACGCTTCAACGGATCCTAGCAATTCAGAGTTTGTTTTTTTGTGACATAGTGGGCTTCATGTTAGTGGTAAATTTAGGTCAATAATTTTTGCGTTTATTTGTGAAAAAATTAAAAATTTGGTGAAAATTTTGCAATTTTCAAATTTTGAATTTTTATTCTGTTAAACCAGAGAGTTATGTGACACAAAATAGTTAATAAATAACATTTCCCACATGTTTACTTCACATCAGCACAATTTTGGGAAATTTTTTATTTTTTTTTTCTGGTAGGAAGTTATAAGGGTTCAAAGTTCATCAGCAATTTCTCATTATTCCAGCAAAATTTACAAAACCATTTTTTTAGTGACCACCTCACATTTGAAGTCCCTTTGAGGGGCGTACATGACAGAAAACACCCAAAAGTGACACCATTCCAAAAAACCCTCAAGCTACTCAAAATTATATTCAAGAAGATTATTAACCCTTCAGGTGCTTCACAGGAACTAAAGCAAAGTGGAAGGAAAAAATAGACATTTTATTTTTACCAACAAAAATGTTCTTTTAGCCTCAATTTTTTTAATTTTCACATGGGCAACAAGATAAAATGCATCCTACAATTTGTTGGGCAATTTCTCCTGAGTACACCTTACCTCATATGTAGTCATAAACCACTGTTTGGGCGCATGGCAGGGCTCAGAAGGGAGGGAGCGCCGTTTGACTTTTGGAGCTAATTTTCCATTCAAATAGTCAAATTGCGCTGCTTCCATTTTGAGCCCTGTCGTGCACCCAAACAGTGGTTGATGATCACATATGAGGTATTGGTGTACTCAGGAGAAATTGTCCAACAAATTTTAGGATGCATTTTATCCTGTTGCTCATGTGAAAATGAAAAAATTGAGGCCAAAATAAAATTTTTGTGAAAAAAAAGTACTTTTAAATTTTTACGGATCAATTTGTGAAGCACCTGAGAGTTCAAAGAGCTCACTATGCATGTAGATAAGTTCCTTGGGGGGTTTAGCTTCCAAAATGGTGTCACTTGTGGGGGAGCTCCAATGTTTATTCACACAGGGGCTCTCCATACGCGACATGGTGTCTGCTAACAATTGGAGCTAATTTTCCATTCAAATTGTTAGAGGACACCATGTCGCATATGGAAAGCTTCTGTGTGCCTAAATATTGGAGCTCCCCCACAAGTGACCCCATTTTGGAAACTAGACCCCCCCCCCAGGGAACTTATCTAGATGCACAGTAAGCACTTTGAACCCCCCAGGTGCTTCACAAATTGATCCGTAAAAATGAAAAAATAAAATTTTTGTGAAAAAAAAAAGAGTACTTTTTCATTTTTACGGACTAATTTGTGAAGCACCTGGGGGTTCAAAGTGCTCACCACCCATCTAGATAAGTTCCTTGGGTGTGTCTAGTTTACAAAATGGGGTCACTTGTGGGTGAGCTCCAATGTTTAGGCACACAGGGGCTCTCCATACGTGACATGGTGTCCGCTAATGATTTGAATGGAAAATTGGCTCCAATTGTTAGCGGACACCATGACAAGTGACCCCATTTTGAAAACTAGATGCCTCAAGGATTATATCTAGGGGTATAGGGAGCATTTGGAACCTACAGCTACTTCACAAAATTTGATATCAATAGGTCGTCATATTGAACATTTTCTTTTTTCACACAATTTCTCACTTTTAGGGCATGTGCACAAGGTCCGGAGACACTGTCCTGGGCGTCTCCTCTCCTGCATTTTTTTAATTTCTTTATTAAATAAAAAAAAAAAAAACGACGTGGGGCTTCGCCATATTTTTGGTCTAGCCAGGTACAGCAGGCAGCTACGGCTGCCACCAACCCCTTCTGCCTAGTTTTACCTGGCTGGAAACCAAAAATATAGAGAAGCCCTTCTTTTTTTTAATTATTTCATGAAATAATAAAAAAAAAAAAAAAAAAAAAAGCGGCATGGGCTTCACCATGTTTTTGGGCCAGCCAGGTACAACTAGGCAGCTGGGGGATGGAATCCTCAGTGTAGGGAGGCCCAATCTTTCTGGCCCCCCCCCCTCCACTGTGAATTGCAGTCCACAGCCGCCCCAGAAAATGGCGCAATCATAGAAGTGCCATTTTCTGGCGCTGTATCCAGCTCTTCCAGCTGCTGTGTAGCAGTGGCAGACTGGGTAATAAGGGGTCAATGCCAGCTTTTTGGCAGCTGGCACTAAGCCCGAGATAGACTGGGCCATTAGGAATCTCTAGTAAATAGTAAAGAATACACAAGAGAGGAAAAAATATTTTTAATTGAAAAAACAAACACGTATTTAGACTCCATCTTTATTATTCTGCAACGTCCAACGTAGTCCAGTGGGCAATGATGTCCGACATAGTCCAATGGGTGGTAATGTCTGACGTAGTCCAGTGGGTGGTCCCACGATGATTCTCAGTGTTAATTCATATGGGGGCATCCCCCATATGCTATAAGAGAAGGCACTCTCCCAGGGGAATGATGGGTCATGAACTATGTAAGTTCATGACCCATCACAATCCTGGGGTTACACAGGGATTAACGGATCTTCATAATAATCTCTAAAGCCTATCACCATGAAGAACACAGTTAACCCCTGTGTGACATCTGGATTGTGATGGGCCATGAATTTACAGAGTTCATGACCTATCATTCCCCTGGGGTCACACAGAGGTTAACTGATCTTCATGGTGATCTGCTTTAGAGATCATGAAGATCAGTTAACCCCTGTGTGACCCCAGGGGAATGATAGGTCATGAACTTACAGAGTTCATGACCTATCATTCCCCTGAGAGTGCGCGCACACAGCGGCGCGCACAGAAGAGGAGAGAGAGACTGCCGGTGCCATGCCAAGATCACGGGACCCCAGGATCGAGGAGCAGGTCCGGAGGCGGGTGAGAGAGAAGAGCTGGAGGTGTGGAGGAGGGAAGCTGGAGGAGCGGAGGAGGGGGCTGGAGGAGCGGGGCAGGAAGAGCGGAGGAGGGGGCTGAAGGAGCGGGGCTGGAGGAGTTGGAGATTGGGGGCTGTGGGGAACTGAGGAAGAGGCTGGAGGAGCGGAGGAGGGAAGCTGGAGGAGCGGAGGAGGGAACTTGGAGGAGCGGAGGAGGGGGCTGGAGGAGCGGGGCTGGAGGAGCGGAGGAGGGGGCTGGAGGAGGGAAAGGGAGGCTGGAAGAGCGGAGGAGGGGGCTGAAGGAGCGGAGATGGAGATGGGGGGCTGTGGGGAGCGGAGGAGCAGGGCTGGAGGAGGGAGCGGAGGAGGGAAGCTGGAGGAGCGGAGGAGGGGGCTGGAGGAGCAGAGAAGGGGGGTGGAGGACCGGAGGCTGCAGGCACTGGGGGATGTGTTACCCATGCAATCTGACTTGTGACATGTCAGATTGCATGGAGCTGCAGGGGAGGCGATGCGTTTTTACAAACGCCGACGCCATTTTAAGATGGTTCGGGGGAGGGATGGGGATGGTGGGGGAGGATCTCCAGTTCCGGGGCTCTTGGATGCTTAGGGGTTAATGTTTCACTTGTGTTTTCATGTCGGATCAAAGTGAAAGCATTTTTTTACCGGCGGTGAAATCCCACTCTCACAGCCGCAACTACTTCCGGGCCGCTCACTATCTTCCAGGATATTCACTTCATTGGCTTCAACAGCCAATCATAGACGCCCTGGGCTCTGGGCGTCTGTGATTTGCTGTTGAAGTAATTTGCAATTAGCCAATGCATTTTAGTATAGTAGAATGGGTGTCTGGGATTGGCTGTTCGAGTAATCTGCAATCAGCCCGTACATTCTAGCACGGTAGAATGTATGGGCTGGTTTCAGCTTACTCCAGCAGCCAATCATAGATGCTCATTCTCTGTGACAGCGTGTGTGATTGGCCGTTGGGTCTATCATACATATAGTAGTGTAGAAATAAATAATTTTTAAAAATAAGATAGCACTCCGCGGTATTTTTGATGCTCAGCCCATATAGCATACAGCAACGGCTGCCGCCTCAGCTTTATCTAGGCTGGCAATCAAAAGGGAAGCCCAATATTTTTTCAAATCATTTAAATAAATGTGTGGGCTCCCGACATATATTGATCGCCAGCCAGGTAAAACCAGACAACTGGGGACTGGGATTCTCAGTGTGGTAAGGCCCAAGCATTCTGGGCCCCCTACGCTGAAAACCGCAGCCCACAGCTGCCCCTGAAAATGGCCCATTAATCGTAATGAATTAAGCTTTACCCGGCTCTTCCAACGGCACTTATGGGGGGTTTCACGCTGGGTAATATTGGGTTAATACCAGCTTTGTATTCTTACTGAGGCCAAAATCCATGGCATCACACTGTGGAAAAAAAACACAACACAGAGAAAAAATATTTTATTAGAAATAAATCAAAAAACACCTTTAGAGACTCCATCTTTAATAGAAAAAAACCCTCAGTAAGACGTAGTCCATAGGCAGAGCAATCGCAGCTCTTGTTTCATCGCTCCATACAGGCAAGCATCTGTACAGAGCGACAAACAGGCTGAGACTGACGAGTGACAGTCAAAGTTCAATCGAGTTCATACCTGAGCCATGAACTTGGGTGAACTCTGACGTCACTGCGAAAACCTCAGAGTTCTCATCGGTGCAGTGAATATCCCCAGACGTTAATGAGCTGCACCGAAAGTAAGTGACTGCAGGGTGCATGCCGTGGGATCCGGTAAGTACTGTATATTGACAATGTTTATTAACTATATACTTTATTTTTCAGTCCTCCGCCCCCATCCCATAACTGTAAAGTCTAAGCTCGGGGTTTGCACGTAGTTTTGTGTCACGTCCAGCCCCGAACTTGAACCTTATGAAAAGGTCCAGACGAGCCTGCCAATTCCAAGCATCGGGGTGTTAGCCCATCACTGTTCTCTATGGAGAGAATCTGCACACAAGACAGTTTACCCATAGGAGAGACTGCCATGTTGACACGTTTGAATCACACAAACCGCAGCTCAGTTTACACCGTGTAAAAAAAGAAAAAAGCGAGCATAAGATTTCTATAATTCCCATTCACTTTGTTTGAAGTGTAATGGCGGGTTTACACGTCGCGATATCGTAGTACGATTTCAATCAAAAGTCACGTGGTTCAATCGTTGGACCCAACATCGTGCCTGCGTTGTATGGTGTGAACGTCCAATACGATGCAGGAACGATGTCAATGCGATATCGGGGATTGAATGAGCGTGCTATTCAATGACCCGATATTGAAGGAAGATTGAAGTCGGATCGTGCTGTGTAAACGCACCACTACGATGCGATTTGAAACATCACCCATTGACTCCCATGTAAAGTGTGCGATCCTGGGTTGGGGGGCGTAGACATTGCACGGACGTTGTATTCCGATATCGCAGCGTGTAAACATTCAATGCGATGCGGGAGAAACGTGCACTAATTGCGCGCTCCCGCGCCATTGAATTGCGATATCGGAACGAGATTGAAGCGTGTAAACCCACTTCAGATGCCATGGTTTTGATGCAGTAAAAATATGCAGTGTCTAAGACTCATCATGGGAACATAAGCTTTTTTAGGTATTTTACAAAGAAAATTAAATTAAAACTTGATCTCTAAAGCTACATTTAGTTATGAAATGGTGCAGAGTACTGTGAAATTTCAAGAGATGCTGTGAATTCTTAGAACTATTTGATTGTGTGAACCTGCAAACAGCAAATTGAAGTGCAGCGCCATCTGCTGGTCGTATATTATACAAGCAGCTGGTGTGAAGTTCTGTGAAGTAAATTCACCTGTACGATAGATAGATAGATAGATAGATAGATAGATAGATAGATAGATAGATAGATAGATAGATAGATAGATAGATAGAGCACTCCAAAAAAAAAAATCCTGGACCTCACGGTTTGCTTTATGCTTGTGCTGTTCCTTTTTTTTCATGATAGATAGATGGATTGATGAATAGATAGATAGTATTAGCATTGATGGAATAAATATAAATGACTATATATAAGGCGGATATTAGCCCCTTAAGGACCAGCATCTTTCATATTTCTTATATATTGATTTGCTGCCTCTGACCTCAGGGTGGTATCGTGTATAGTTACCATGATTTTTAGATTACTGTATGGCAAAGTATGCAGTACAGACCAAAAGCTTGGACACACTTCATTTAAAGAGTTTTCTGTCTTTTCATGACTATGTAAATTCTAGATTTACACTGAAGGCATCAAAACTATTAATTAACACATTTATATACTTAACAAAAAACATATATATACTTAATAACATAAATATACTTAACAAAAAAGTGTGAAACAACTGAAAATATGTCTTATATTCTAGGCTCTTCAAAGTAGCCACATTTTGCTTTGAGAACTGCTGTGCACACTATTGGCATTCTCTTGATGAGCTTCAAGAGGTAGTCACCGGAAATGGTTTTCACTTCACAGGTGTTCCCTGTCAGGTTTAATAAGTGGGATTTCTTGCCTTATAAATGTGATTGGGACCATTAGTTGTGTTGTGCAGAAGTCTGGTGAATAGACTGTTAGAATTTGTATTATGGCAAGAAAAAAGCAGCTAAGTAAAGAAAAACGAGTGGCCATCATTACTTTAAGAAATGAAGGTCAGTCAGTCCGAAAACTTTGAAAGTGTCCCCAAGTGCAGCTGCAAAAGCCATCAAGCGCTACAAAGAAACTGGCTCACATGAAGACTGCCCCAAGAAAGGAAGACAGAGTCACCTCTGCTGCGGAGGATAAGTTAATCCGAGTCACCAGCCTCAGAAATCGCAGGTTAACAGCAGCTCAGTTTAGAGACCAGGTCAATGCCACACAGAGTTCTAGCAGCAGACACATCTCTACAACAACTGTTAAGAGGAGACTTTGTGCAGCAGGCCTTCATGGTAAAATGTGAAGGTGTGTCCAAACTTTTGGTCTGTGTTTCAAGATATTTTTATTGAAAACGTTTTTGAAATAACCATGGGAAAGGAAGGAGAAGGGTACAGCAGAAAAAGGGGGAAGGAAAAACAAACAATCTACACATCATAGACAAAAAGGTTTGGAATCACTGTATAATACAATATAGTCGAGTATCAGATGTAGAAATATAGATAAGTACCAAAGCTATAAATCCAGATATAAAACATGTGAAAGCAAAAACTAAGTTTGCTAAAGAAATATACACCAACTGTGTCAAAAAAAGGTAGAAGATTCGTAAAGAACTTTTGGTCTGTACTGTATCTCTACATGAATATGTATATGTGTAGGCTTGGCGCTAAATCTGGCTTGTAAATAACTAAGGAAACTATAATGTGATGTAACCCTTTTTCGGGATGTTTATTGATTTTCTTATTTACACATTTGTTCAAGCAATCAAAAATGTAAAATTATAACATTCAAAATTATAAAAACACTAATTTACTCTCTTCTGTGTGTTCTTGTGTACACCATAACCATGGGTCTGTGATTTTCAATAAATCCACTCTTTGGATGTGGGTTTTTCTTGTTTTAATCCACCTTTAAATACAATATTGGTGTTTTGTATGTGTGATTTTACCCTTCCTTTATTCTGGTTCTTTTATGTTATATTATTACCTGATATGGATTTGTGGATCTTTCATGAAGTATGATGGGTATTCTTCCTTGTACCTCTGTTTCTCCATTTCATCTTGTGGGTGTGTTTTCTTCCTGCATTGGTTTTTGATCCACCTGGAAACAATCAATATTTGTTGTTTATCCTACTACACTGGAATTGTTTATCTAGCTATATGCTCACTTCACTATACTGTTACCTTTTATGGCTTGGATTCCTTATCCTGTGGTTCTGTTTTGATTGGTGGTTCCCTTTTGTTTCTCTATTGATAATATTCTAATTATTATTCTCATTCATATATTCATATGTTTTCTTTTTACCTTTACTTACCCTTTGTGTAATAATCATACTAGGTCTCCAGCTTTCCTCAAGGGGTGGGGGGAGATTCTGGGGGTTTCCGAGATCACTAATAGACTGGAGGAAAGTTTCCTGACAAACTGGGTGCTGAGAGTCCGGAGGTCTCTCCATGAGAAGGGGGTACTGTCAGTTCTGTATCTGAATGAGTCCCTTGTACTTCTGGTGGCACTCAAGCTCTCCATCACGTCACCTGTTGCCCCTCACATGCCATGAGGAGTGGAGTGTCACCTTAGGGAAGGGTGGAAGCTTGTGCAGTTGGTCACTTTGGTAATGTGTTGCGCTCTGGCAGATTTGCTTCTCATGTTGCTGCGAGATGGAATGCCGTCACTTCTAGTAATCATGCTGTTCAGGGACCCCGGACGAGTGGTACCCCAGTGCCAGCTGTTGCCACAAGAGAAGGTCTGCCCCCATAGAATTGGCTATGTCTGTCCTGAGGTCAATGACTGCCTGCTTCCAGATGGTACCTCAGGCTCACACAAGACCCCTTTAGTCTTATTCTATTCTGCTGGAATTGGTAACCCGGGGGCCTGAACAAGAAGATTCTTCTACCAATTGAAGTAAGATGTTCTCTGAATTAGTGGCTCAGACCACAGATCTTAAAGAAAGGGGTACCATGGATACATTCTCCTCCAGTGATAGTCTTTACAGACGGAAGCAAGAGAAGCTAGGAAGAGGTAAACTTGAAGGTTTCCTTCCAAGGAATCTGGCCTCATTAGATAGGCAGTCATTCCTAGAATTTCAGGAAGCTTCAAGCAGTCGAAGAAGCTCTCAAATCAGGAACATCCCTAATCCAGGGAAAAGCATCAGAGCCTTCTCAGAACACATGACTACAGTGTCTCATCTCCATCATTAGTGGAGCACAAGACACAGAGCTTTAAGAGAAATCTCAACAAGAATCTTCTGGGCATAACGTCAACTTCTATCCGTATCAGGTCTCCACCTGAAAGGTCCAACCAATGTACAGGCGAACTATCTAAACAGAAATTATCTTCTCCCGGGAGAATGGTGTCTGAAGTCAGAAGTATATCACATGATAGCCGAGAGATGGGGACATCCAAACGTCGATATGTTAGCGAACTATCAAAACTCAAAGTCAGATCGATATTGTTCGCTTCATCAAAACGGCCAGTGTTTAGCAGTGGATGCGCTCACTCACCCATGGAGTTTCGTGCTAGTCTATGCTTTTCCTCCAATTCCTAAACTAGCAAAAACAATCCAAAAGATCAGCATAGAGAAATTGAGTGCAATCCTTATAGCCCCCTACTGGCCCAAGAGGAGTTGGTTTGGAAATCTGAAATTGATGAAAGCAGAAGAACCAATAATCCTTCCCCTAGTTCAAGACCTTTTACATCAAGGTCCCATCCTTCATGCGGCTCCAGAGAGCCTTCAGCTATCAGCCTGGCTATTGAAGCCGAGATTTTAAAAACAAGGTGTTTGTGAGATAGTTATCAAAACTATTCAAAGAAGTAGAAACCTGTAACCAATGGGATCTATGGAAAAATATGGAAGGTCTTCAATACCTGGTGTGTTCTTTCTTCCAGATCCATTTCACCCTAACATCGCAAGAATCTTGGAATTTTTGCAAGATAGCCTTCGGAAAGGAGTGAAGCCTATCCTTAAGATGTAGGTTTTGGCAGTTTATATTTGGATCATGATTTAGCAAACCACCGATGGATTAGCACAGTCATCTCAGTCCACACTTTTACAATGCATTATAGACTAGCAGTAACACATAATAGTGATCTACAGTTGTGGCCAAAAGTATTGACACCCCTGCAATTCTGTCAGATAATACTCAGTTTCTTCCTGAAAATGCAATCACAAATTCTTTGGTATTATTATCTTCATTTAATTTGTCTTAAATGAAAAAAACACAAAAGAAAATGAAGCAAAAAGCAAAACATTGATCATTTCACACAAAACTCCAAAAATGGGCCAGACAACAGTATTGGCACCCTCAGCCTAATACTTGGTTGCACAACCTTTAGCCAAAATAACTGCGATCAACCGCTTCCGGTAACCATCAATGAGGTTAGCCACAGTGCCATGGGCTTTAAACTTCTTGATGACACTGCGCACGGTAGACACCGGAACATTCAGGTCTTTGGAGATGGACTTGTAGCCTTGAGATTGCTCATGCTTCCTCACAATTTGGTTTCTCAAGTCCTCAGACAGTTCTTTGGTCTTCTTTCTTTTCTCCATGCTCAATGTGGTACATACAAGGACACAGGACAGAGGTTGAGTCAACTTTAATCCATGTCAACTGGCTGCAGGTGTGATTTATTTATTGCCAACACCTGTTAGGTGCCACAGGTAAGTTACAGGTGCTGTTAATTACACAAATTAGAGAAACATCACATGATTTTTCTAACAGTGCCAATACTTTTGTCCACCAAGATAATAATACCAAAGAATTTGTGATTGCAATCATTTTCAGGAAGAAACTGAGTATTATCTAACAGAATTGCAGGGGTGTCAATACTTTTGGCCACAACTGTAGCTTTTCAAATGAAAGTCCTTCAAGCAATAGTCACTCCCAATTTATTTTCCTTTAGTATTACTACAGGTGTGCAGTTGTGGAGGGTGAGGAGAGAAAACAGAATTAGATTTACTGTTAATTCTCTTTCTATGAACCCTCCCCGACAGCACGAGTTATTCTCACCCAATGTTATTTTTACTACAGGGTGGGTCATTTATATGGATGCACCTACATTAAATGGGAATGGTTGGTGATATCAACTTCCTGTTTGTGGCACATTAGTATATGGGAAGGGGAAAACTTTTCCAGATGGGTGGTGACCATGGCGGCCATTTTAAAGTCGGCCATTTTGGATCCAACTTTATTGCAATTTTATTTACAGCAATTGTACCTGACTTACGGACAAGAGCTCAAATGCAGCAAACCTTCACAAGTAGCTCAGGACATACTTGGTAGGTTTTCAGAAACTGCTAAACCACTAAGTTAAGCATGTGGACCAGGCATGGAAATTGTGCAAGCTTGACAAGCTTCAGAGCCACCAGCAGATTACGGTTATTATCACACATGACCAGCGGCAAGAGCCACAGATCCGTCAGGTCTGTTGTATCTTTCCACAACTCTGTTTTATCCTAAACAAATAAAGAAAAAACACTACACGGACAAAAACATTGCAAAAACAACCAGAGGATTTGATACCTTTAGCACTTAGCTGGACACAGCAGGCCCCAGTGATAAAGGCAACACCGATGCATAAAATATCAATGCAGCAATCATTTTCAACCTGTCATGACATTGGGGAAGTTAAATGGTGGTATTTTATATGCATATAGATGAGGGGCTGCTGTGTCCTGCTAAGTGCAATGGATAGCTCACCTAAACAAATTAGTTTCAGCAGAGCCTGTTGCCGCTTCACTGAGGCAGTGCTGCAGGAGGAAGAAGCGGTGCAAGGACTGGTGTAGTTGGTGGAGTTAACTCTGAAGAAATGCTCAGTGTTGGTAGCATGTTTGACACGGTCCTGGCCTCCACAATGTAAATATAGTGTGCCATTAGGGAAATGTAGTGTTCTTGGCCACAAGCACTTGTCCACAGGTCAGTCGTTAAGTGGACCTTCCCAGTAACTGCATTGGTCAGGTTACGGGTGATGTTATGGAACACAGGCTTGTCTAAGGCATAGACTGCACACTGGAAAAAATTGTGGCAGCTGGGGACCAAGTACAGAGGGATAGCCGCCATTAAGTTTCTGAAAGCCTCAGTTTGAAAACGTACCTGCTTAAAGGGATCCTGTCACCCCCAAAACACCTCTAAACCTATTAAAAGCTGTCCCTAGAGCATATTAACACTTTCCCTACACTCCTTTTACCTCCTAAATGCAGCAAGTGACATTGAAGAAAAACGTTTTTATAGTACCTCATTAGTGATGATAATGAGTGACTATGCTATTCATAGTCACTCATCCAGGCTGCCCCTCTTCTTCATATCACGCCTGAATAGGCGTGATGTACATGGCAGATTCAAATTGCTGCCTCCTGCGCGCCTCCCATCTCTCCCATAGCGTCCGGGCTGCAGTGTGGCTGGGTGACGCGATCCGCGTCATTCTCGGCGCCGGGTGACGTATTTACACCGGCGCCGCGCTGTCAGCTTCAAAATGCACACTGCGCATGCCCATGCGCATGCGCAGTGCGCATTTTGAAGCTGACAGCGCGGCGCCGGTGTAAATACGTCACCCGGCGCCGGGAATGACGCGGATCGCGTCACCCAGCCACACTGCAGCCTCGGACGACACAGGGCACAGCGGGGAGGCGCGAATTTGAATCTGGCATGTACATCACGCCTATTCAGGCGTGATATGAAGAAGAGGGGCAGCCTGGATGAGTGACTATGAATAGCATAGTCACTCATTATCATCACTAATGAGGTACTATAAAAACGTTTTTCTTCAATGTCACTTGCTGCATTTAGGAGGTAAAAGGAGTGTAGGGAAAGTGTTAATATGCTCTAGGGACAGCTTTTAATAGGTTTAGAGGTGTTTTGGGGGTGACAGGATCCCTTTAATGTTTGGGCCTGTGGGTGGGTGGCTGGGTATTTACATTTCTATTCCAAAGCTAGTTGGAGGGATATCTGAACACTGCACTAGGACAATAAAATCAAATGTAGTTTTTTAATAGTGATTGCGAATGTGCAACGATAGTTGCAGAGTGGGAGGCATCCATGTCTGCATTCTTTACAGGCAATTGGCTAGCATGTAGAACAGGAGAATAGGCAGTGGTGTCACCCGCATACACTGATTGTAGCACCCTGGTGTTCGGCCCACTTAGTCGGGTCCTTTCACATGCTCCTGATCACGCTGGTTGTGGTCAGTCTGGTAGTGGCCAGGCCTCTGCTGATCTTAGTACACACAGGTTGTAAATGACCATTCTTTTATTTTTCAAACTGTTGTGGTGATGTGACCCAGGGCCGGGTGCATCTCAGGGATTCTCAGCATAGGATCCTGTTCAGATCAGCCTGTTTTACTGTGTGTGTGTGTGGCGCCCCTCTGGCTAGGCGCCACAGAGAGGTATTAGACTTGATAAATATATGTGGTATCTCTGTAAGTTGTCGGTTTAGGGTTTAACCTGTGAAGTCTTAAGTTACGCACACACAGGACCAGGCCACCTTAATATAGAGGGACTGGCTATTAAGTAGGTCCCAAAAGGGGGTGGAGCCTAGGTTAGTGAAGAAGTAGTTGAGTGACCGTTACCTCAGACAGTGCAGGGAAGGCAGTCAGGGAGGACCGCCTGACAGCACAGCTGACAGGAGGGATCCCCATCTCTAAGAGGGGGCCCAGAACAGAAGGAAATGGACCAGAACCGGTTGGAGCTGGCTGGTAACGTTTGGGGAACACCGGCAGCACGAAAAGCCAAGGCGGTCAGCAGTTTATCTCTAGCTGCAAACCGACGAGCTGCGGGTCCATAATCACTGGGTTGCCGTTAGCACCACAAAAGGCAACTCACCCCTCAGGACCGAAACCGGTTCAGGACACTATAGGTAACGGGACAAATTCCAGTGGCAGGAGAAGAGATAGGGAAACACTCCTGTCCGTACCGGTAAGGAATAAACCTTACCTACTAGCTACAGACTCTTGGACTGGCGAGAGAGCTCTGCAAGGGTGGTAAATAGTGAGAAGAACAGTTTAGACCCCGAAAGACTTGAGAAGGAGTATCTGGAGACTCCATAAGTGGGACCCTGAACCAGCACCAATCACCCGTTAAACCAGACTGTACCGTGTTTCACCTTAACATCTGCCGATACCCAGTAAAGTGGATTTGGAGTTCAACTGGTTTCTGTCATTCTTCTCGTCGGTGCCCAGAGGGCCTCAGCACCATCAGCATCTCAACAGAGGGTTAAGAACAACCACAACCCCCTCATCATCCTCCATCACTGCTGCCCTGAGGTAAAAGCTCCTCATGTGGGGAGCTGGACCACACTGTGCTGCACCCATCATCACCTCAGCAGCCGGCTTGCAGCGCCGGTACCTACATTACTGGGATCCACAGGTGGCATCACGCACTCTCTTTATCCCCTGTAAATATTTCCTTCATCTAACAAATGACAGCCAGGGCAAGGAACCGGGAACCCAACCACCCGTGATTCCCCAGTTAAATCCATCAAACCCAGGCCCGGTATCTGAGTACCCCTTGCCCTGGGCTCATCATGTGCTGTGTGAAACCTGTCCGGTACACAGTAAGTTAACAGCTGTGTGAATGCTGTAAGATCTGAGAGGTTGATGAGCCGAATGAGTGGCCGAGAAACAAGCTGTGTTAATTAACCAATCCCAGGTGTGGGTGTGTAAGGTAGGTGTGGTAGCCACGTTAAGAAGCTGCCTGGAGCTGTGTGAGAGAGTTCAGTTCGGTTGTGTTCAGTCTGTGGGAGAGACCCAGCCAGTGTGGATGATTGTTAGAGGAATTCCGTCCCATTGGGATGAGAGTGAGGCTTGGCCTGCTGCATGCGGGAGCCACCTGTCCCTCTGACGGTCTGTGTGTACCTGTGGCCTGACGCAGGGGTTAAGACGGTCCCTGGAGCTAGGGAACCACGGCCGTTCCTGGAGGGCGCTCGACTCAGGCGTGGGGCAAATACGGCGACCTGGAGACCTGCCTGAGAATGGAGGTTTGGTGGCAGCTGGTGGCCAGGACACATGGTGAGGAGGCCTTGGTGAAGCATGGTTTATCTGGTAACTCAGGTTTGCCAATCCCTGTTATGGACCCAGGGGAGCCGCAGTTCATGGATATTGTATAATGGGCTGTGAGCTTGTGTGAGGACGTGTGTGATCCATGGATGTGATATGATGGATCACATGCGGTGTGGAAGCACCAGTCAGGCTGGAGCCTGTACTATGCCATGTGGTGTGACACCGAGTACGGCTCAAGGGCCAGGCGGTCATAGCCGCCGTTGGGACCGACCATGGGTCATGATATGGTCTGTTGACCTTGGATGTATGTGTGTGAAGGCTGTCTGCAGTATAGCAGCCTGTATGAGACCTGTGTGAACAGGGCTGTACCCTGGATCCTGTCAGGGGGTCTGGGTTAGTAATAAGTACTATGTAAATAGAGTTAGGCGACTGGAACCGCCATTGGGACCCACAGGGCCCGGTGATAGATATTTATGGTAAATATTCTATTGTATATGTAATGAATGTATCAGCTGATGTGCTTTTCTATTGTATATGTAATGTATTATGTGATGTGCTTATGTGCAATGTCTTGATGTGCTACCCGGTTTATGATATAGGTGTGCTAAATAAACAGGTAGTTATTTGTTACATTGTAAGCAGGTGTTGGTGTTTTTCCGTTGCCAAGCGAGTTCCCCGGGTCGCTATCTCACACTGTCTTTAAAAAAGCGCCAGACTGAGAACACTAATACCATGACCATTGGCCATGGTCATTCTCATTCACTTTGCTGATGTAAGGATTCCCTTCAGCTTTTCTGACAAATCTGCACTCAAAAATGCATAAAAAAACCCTATAAAAACACAGCCTAGTACTCTGACAATATTGTTCCCAGCAGCAAACTGGAAGTCAGTTATGTGTCCAGGTGCCTTCCCCATGCTATTCGCATTCCATTATAGTGCTGTTTCTAATCATTTCAGCGATTTTCCTGCCTCCCAGCCATCTTAGTCGGGGCTTCCAGAAAAATGCTCAAGTATCAAATTGACTTCCATTATATTCATTACTCGAATTGAGCAATTCGAGCATCTGACCTGCTCAAATCGAGTATTGCGCACTCGAGCATTTTAGTCCTTGCTCATCACTACGGAACAACAGTTCAGATAAGCAGCATGGCGCTGGACAAAACTGTGCACTCCCTAATGCTGCAAGCAGAGGCGGCTTTGCCTCTGTAGCATCGAAGGAGCTCAGGGACATTGGAACTTCACAGCCATGCTAACTAGATTTATAGCAAATAGCTTGTAAGCACTGCACTCCTTGCCTGGGAGACTGGTCATCTCTGAGTAACTACATATGTGGTTTGTAATCTAAGCAATGTGCAGTTAACAAAAAAATTAAAACTTCCCTCCTTTCTTGAAAACAGAAGTAAATTGCAAAGTTCATTGTTTTTAGAAGAACTTTGCAATATTAACTATTTATGGTATTGATAATAACCTTTTAAATTCTGGTATACATTATAAAACTTTGTGTTTATCTATAACCAGGGCTATGGAGTCAGAGTCAGACTCTAAGCCTATTTTGGTGGAGTCAGAGTCGGAATTGGAGGCGATAATGAAGTGGGTGCAGTAATTCAATGCAGAATGTGCTAAATATTATGTTCTATCTAAATATCTTGATTATTGTATCATAATACTGATTAAAAGCCTGATGTTACCATTGTACTTCAATATATTTATCACTTGAAAACAATCCATGTATGAGGGAGCTGTGGAGTTGGAGGCATGGACTTAGAGTCAGGGAAATTGAGGAGTCTGAGTTGCTGGTTTGGCTTACCGACTTCACAGTCCTGCCTATAACTGATTTGTCTGCAGTTTTACTGTTGAGATATTCAATGATTGAAATTCCAGCGCACACAAACTATTATATGCCCTCCTGGTATGAAGGCCGGTGTATGCATTGACCCTTAACTAGACAGCTATAATATCCTTTATTTGTATAGCACCAACATATTCTGCAGCAGTGGGCTGCAATCTCAGTATTTATGCGGCGGTAATCACTTTCTAGCAGCAGGGACAAAATATTATTGAGACTCAGTGAACCATTCTGTTACCACTTAGCAGGGTGAGAGCACAGTTCAGTGGAAATCCTCACAAAACGTCATTCGGCCCCTCTGCATGTCCAACTAAGGTGAAATAAGAGTTGCATTAAATCTTCAGTCTTTTTTGCTCGATATTACAAAATGACATCAGTTTGGATTTGTTCACATTATTACAGATAAGTAAATATTGTAAAACAGAGATGTATAGAGTCGATAGGCCATCATGTAGAGGAGTACAGATGGTATATATTTAGCTGCCTGTAGAGCTCAGATGAAATGGCGCTTTCATAAAAGCCACCTTGAACGCTTCAAGGACACTTAGCAGTGATTCCTGTTTTACGCGGCCCATAACTGGTAACAAGTGCTACTGTAATTTACCATTGCTTTCTTTATTGGTCTTTGTTTCTTGAATGAAGTGAGCGCTATAATTCCTAATTGTAGTGCAAAATCAATGTGTTTAGAGGCCCTTCGGCTCAGACGAGCTCATAGTTTGCAGTAAAAGTAATTCTCGTAATATTTATCAATTGGGAGGTGTTCTTGATTTATATTATATCAGCAGCTTTATGGTTTTTTTTTCTTATTACAAGTAGGATAAAATTAGGCAAACAAAGGTGTTTTACTTCTGTGATACACCAGTGGGGATTCTTGTAATCGGCACTACTTCCAACTGGAAAATTGGTGTTTATATATTTTATGAGCCAAAGCTCTCATGTTATGCAGGCGGCAACTATAGCCATTCACGGTTGCCTTTAATTTTCGAGGATGAACTTTTTGTCATTGCTACATTCTGTTTGATTAATACAGCCATGAACAAATAATGGCATTGTTAACACGAGGCGTGGGGCATAGTAAACTAAAATGGCCATTATTGATGATAATAAACATAATAAAATAATAAAATGTGTGATGGTGACATTTTCCCACCATATTTACTTCATGCTGAGTGCAGTGGAAATAACCTTGTTATGAAGAAGTCCATTTATCTTTTACATTGCCGTGAATTTCTATGTACTCCAGTATGAAAGAGAGAAGTTTAATGAAAGTGCAATACAATGTGACACTGCAGGAATACACAAGTGCATTGATGTATTAGGCCGTCCTCCAATCAATGTATTATTTGCATTACCTCTGAGGAAACCTCTCATCCTCCTCTTCTTCATCCCTCTTGTTTAATCATGGCCCTGTATTCCCCGCGCTCCCCAGCAGCATTTTGTCACCGTTCTTCTTCTATGATATTTGCATTTGTTCTAGCTCTGTTCCTACATCTTTGCACTAACAAGATCTGGCTCTAGACATTGCCAACATATTTGCATTTACATTATAGAGAGCGGCAGCCTCACAACTCTACTTTTAGTATACAAACATAATTTCGTTTTGGAAAAGCCAGTTGTTATTTGTTAAGATTATGTGACACTTTTTTGCCTCCCACAGTAATAAATCAAAGGTGTCAAATAACGTGGGAACTATTATAATGTACGAGGAGCAGTGTAAATGACAAATGTGATGCCTTGCAAATTGTAAGTTCTCAAGAGCAGGTATCTCAATGTAGCCATATCTCCAATGAATAATCCTCAGAATGGCAGGTATGTGCTTCTTCCCTAGTACAGTTCTCTGGATGGAAAGCTATGTATTAAATCTGTAATAAAGATAACTGGAAGTAATAAATACAATTGTAATTGGATTGTCAACTACTTGGAAACATATTCTGCAATGTTTATTCACCCAGTGGCCTGGGTAGATACTAGTGGGAAATCCTTATTGAGCAACTGGTAGATTACAAATGTACAGATCCATGTGCACCTTGCTGCAAGATTTGACCAGGTAGAGCATAAATCATGCAAATTTCATGCCAGTAGTGGTGCAAAGCTACTTGTCTCATAAATCCTGTGGAGGTGTTGCTACTTAGGTTTACAGATCACTCTGTCAAAGAAGAGCTGTGCCATTGGCTTCCAGAGTCATATATTGGACACTTATAAATGCAAGGTTCTGTTTCTTATGGTGTGTCAAAGGTGAACCCACTAGAGGGTCACAATTCATCATTCTGTTTGTCTTTTTTCTAGACTAAAATGGTTCCAAAGGTGACTTTTATGTTTATGCCTTACTCATTATTTAATTTACACCTTTTTTAGTTTAACTTTACTTGATTGTCTGATCATAGAATTTTTTTACTCGAAAAAAAAAAACAGAAAAATTTAAGTATAAAAAATCTTTGATTTTTGACAGGTTTGCCATTTTAAAGAATTTGTTAAAACAAAAAGGCAACAAATACCAATAAGAAAAAGAAAGTCACTCATTTGCATTTTTTTCTATCTGCCCTTAGAAATAAGGGCTAAATAAGGAGGTGGTACAGAATTGTCAGTGGCGGTTGCATGGGTTAAGCTGGAGACACACCATGCCAGATGCATGTGAGATACTCACATAAGTCTCTCATAACTCACCTGGCACGGCCACCAATTCTCTGGAGAGGAGTGTGTCAGCTCCATAGAAACACATGCAGCTGATACGCTCCTGTCCAGATAGTCAGCGGACGTTCTGAGTGAGTCATGTAAGACTCATGCAAGTACCTTGCATGTATCTCGCATAGTGTCTCCAAACTCATATAGTTTTATCAGATTTTCAGATTATGAAGTGAAGAAAAAGTGTTGACAATGAAGGCAGCACACCACAACAATATGTTGAAATATAGACATATATTTTATTGGCACAAGGGAACACAAATTAAAAACATTTTAAAAACAATGCAACAGTATGCAAAAAAGCCACAAAAATACAAGGACAAATACCTATTGGGGAATAGGGGGTCCCTTTGCAATAATAACCTAGCCCAGGCAATATATCAGGGCACAAAAATGTTCATACACATGCAGGACCAGGTCCCTGAAGCCAGGGTCCTGTCAGCAATGTTGGTATACAAAGTAAGCAGTAATAAGTTTGGCATATGAGTTGTTTCACAGAACATACAAGGTTTTAAAGATAAACCGTCTACATTGGTCAAAATTTATCACAACCAGCAAGTGCCACAATGATGCCCACCTGAAAATTTGTTGTGCAATTGATAGAGGCCCATACATGTCTCACCACCAGGAAATGCCAGTGTCCGTCCCATAGGACAAGTTATCAGTGGTGAGGATAAGGACACTGGCATTTCCTGGTGGTGAGATATGTGTGGTATGGGCCTCTATCTATCTATGGGCCATATTTATAATCATGGTTTTCTAAATCCAGTCTCATTTAGGCTACTTTCACATTAGCGTTCCCCTCCGCAGCGTTCTGCGGAGGGGAGCCGCAATGTGAGCGCAGCACAGCAAGCCCCTACCTTTATAATGGGAGCGCACGGTGCTGCGCTTGACTACACATGACCGTGCGCAACCATTTACTCCCATATGTGATCTGTACCCAGTCTCGTCCGCACAAGAAATGCAACATATGGGAGTGAATGGGTGCGCACGGTCATGCGCAGTCAAGCGCAGCACCGTGCGCTCCCATTATAAAGATAGGGGCTAGTGGTGCTGCGCTTACATTGCGGCTCCCCTCCGCAGAAAGCTGCAGAGGGGAACGCTAATATGAAAGCACCCTTAATCATATGTTTATACTAAGGTACAAGAAGCAATATTTAAATATACTTGTATCTATTTTTTTATTATTAGGACACTTGGATATACTTGTATCTATTTTTTTTATTATTAGGACACTAGGCATGTCCTTTTAAAAAATTTTAAACAGAGTATATTAGTTAAAAAATCAAGCTTTAAAATGAAACAAAATGAACTAGTCTGAACAATTAATAGTAAGTCTTTAAACTGAGCTTTTATCATTAATTTGTCCCTTCTATTGGACTAACAATGGCCATTTCCTTTTGTGTCAAAGAGTATGTACGGCCTGTTCTGTTCTCACTAAATGGGCCGGGGGCTCATGAATTTAAACAGACAGCTAAACCTTTATACTGAGTCCAATGAGAAGACTGTGGTGAAGTCTGTGCTTTTATTGAACGTTGCAGTATATTTGTAAATGGTAAAACTGGAAACAATGAGAATACAGAAGAATCAGTGCATGGTACAGCAGAATACACATTATACATGGATATACAATATGCATGAACTAGTAACTAATCTAGACTATAACTGGATGAGCCAGGCTAAAACTAGAGCAGAAAACAACTAAAGAAGGCATGAATACATACCGGCAATGCAATCGCATGGGAACAGTGATGCTGAATGTCTTCCTTCCAGAAATGAAAGTAAAAATGGGGGCTGAGCTACCAAAATGCATTGCAAGAGGGAGGAGAATTAGACACAGAGACTGCAAACATAGCATTGGCCACTAGCGGGAGCAGAACACTACATATGAGATAAGCTCATTAAAAATCTACAGCTACAAATTAATAACGACATTAAGCAGAAACAAACATTTGGAGATGGATTGGATGTCAGAGACAGAACACTCCCTGCCTGGCATCACTGGATGTCACTATCCCTGTCTTCTGAGGGTAACAGCAGGACCCGTTCAGATACTGGTCTAAGAAATGTCTTAGGTTCATTTCCCTTAGTCATTCTTAGTTCAACCTTGCGGACATTGCCATCATTGCTCGGAAATGTTGCAGTAACTAGACCAAGTAGCCACTGGTTTCGGTGTACTTGAGAGTCTTTCACAAGGACAAGGTCACCTATGTTCAGATTGGGACAAGTAGATTGCCACTTTGTCCGTGGCTGCAGTGTAAACAGATATTGTTTGCGCCACCAGTCCCAGAAAGTATTCGCAAGACTTTGTACCTGTCTCCATTGGCACTTGTGGAAGTTCTTGGCATCTAATCTTCCTGGAGGGGTACTGGTCGGTCCTGTTTTCTGGGTAAGGAGGGTAGCTAGAGTCAATAACAAGGGCTCCTCAGAGTCGTTAGGAACTAGAACTAAGGGTCTTGCATTGATTATAGCTGTGGCTTCCACCATGTAGGTGATTAGGCTTTCGTGGGTAAGCCTCGCTGCTCCTGCTTGAAGAGTAGCGTCGAGAATTCTTAACACGCTACTCGCTGGTATTTGAGCTTTGTTAATAAGACATTGGATTTCTGTAAAGCAGGATTCTCTTTGAATAGTGAGGATTATGTGGTTTCTAGAGGAATCCAAGTCTGAGGTAACATAGGCATTTTTACAGATATGCCAGGCTTTACATTCTCCTGTATCACAAGTTCTGGGAGTTCTGAAGGAGCGAGCTATGTAGCTCAAGCAGGTAATGGCTCGAACGAGTGACTTCCACCTTGAGAATTTGACGAACCTGTAAGATCCAAGCTGGGTAGCAGAAGTCATTGTATGAAGTGTAGACACCTGAGGGTTGATTTCAGCATCTGTGTCCTCTCCTACTACTTCAAAGGTGTCTGTAAGGTGTTCTTCAACGTATAATAGTTTTGGTTCTGAAAGCCACGTTGTACTTTGTAGCTGACTTGCGTTAACTGTCCTGGTTGCGTGTGCAAGCTTGGTCTTCTCCATAACAAACTCAATGTGGCTCTGACATTTGGAGTCTTTAAGGTAGGTTTTAAGGTAGGCAACAGCAGCAATTGCTTTCACAGAAGCATCCGCGAATATATACAGTTTTCGGCTTCGTATTTCTGTTGACGGTACAGGGGTGTATGGTCTTGGCACGTTCAGGTTGGAGAGGGTAGCTAACGAGTTCTTCCATCCTTCCAACTGGATTCTCTTATTGGGTGGCAGAGGTGCATCCCAGTTAGATGTTTCCCTAGTTAAGTCTCTTGGCAAGGCCTTGCCTTGTACTGTGACAGGAGCTGCGAAACCCAGGGGATCGTACAGACTGTTGATGGTAGACAGAACACCTTTACGAGTAAAAGGCTTTCCTCCTTGGCTGACTTGAAAGGTGAAAGCATCTGATCGTAGATTCCAGAGAAGTCCGAGGCTACGTTGAATTGGTGCGGGGTCTGACCCCAAATCCAGGTCTCTGAGGCTGTTACAAGGTTGAAACAGAGATGGGCATCCTTCTTCCAGCGTACTTGTCAGCATGCTTGACACAGAAGAGGGGGCGTGCATGCGTTCCAGGCATACGCCTCCTATTATGACCCATCCTAGGTCTAGCCTTTGGGCATAGGGAGCATTGTGGTGTCCATTGATATGACGTCTCACTTTATGCACCTGCAGGATATCTCTTCCCAACAGCAGGATTATCTGGGCCTGATAGTCTAGTTCCGGTATGAGGTGAGCTATGCGTTTTAAGTGAGCGTGGTGGGTTGCTACATCTGGCGTAGGAATTTCAGATCTGTTGTCTGGGATCTGGTTGCATTCAATGATCGTGGGTAGTGGTAGGCAGAATTGTCCATCTAAGGACTCGATTTGATAGTCAGTAGCTTTCCTGCCTGCTGTTGTCACAGTACCTGCACACGTCTTTAATGAGTAGGGAGTGCTTGGCCCTTTGATGTTGAATAGGTCAAAGAATGTTGATCTAGCCAGGGATCGATTACTTTGATCATCCAAGATAGCATACAGTTTTATAGCTTTGTCTCTGTGGCCCTTTGGGTATACTCTGACGAGGCATATCTTAGAACAGGACCTGCTGTCTATTGTCCCTTTGCAGACTTCTGTACATTGTGAAGTGATCTCTGGCGTAGGTGTAGCAGTGTTCCTTTCCTCCCCGCCATGCTCACTGTCAGCTGATGTGTTTTGTGTATACCATGGAGCTGGGTCAGGGTGTAGAGCCGTGTTATGGTCTGTGGTGCCACACTCTGTGCATTTTACACTGACCTTGCAATCCTTGGCGAGATGAGCCGTGGACGAGCAGCACTTATAGCAGATACCATGTTCTTTCAGGAAGCTTCTGCGATCTGACATAGATTTTCTTCTGAAGGTCCTGCATTCGAGAAGAGGATGAGGCTTCTGATGGAGCGGGCACTGCTTGTCAGGGTCCTGCATCTTTGTCTCCGATTGGGAGTAGTCAGCAGACCTGTGATTGGAATCTGAAGAAGAAACATTAGTCTTGTGTACAGCCACAGACGTTCTGCGTGGATTTGCTGCTGGTAGCGGTGCGGCATATGACATTGTAAAGTCGAAGCTGGGATCATTTCTAATTCTTGCTTGTTGGTGTATAAAGTCTACAAAAACAGAGAAGGGAGGGAATGGAACACTGTGCTTGTATTTGTATGTGGAACCATGTGTGAGCCACTTCTCCTGCAAATTGTAGGGTAACTTTTGGACTATAGGGTTCACTCCTCTGGCTGTGTCGAGGAATGCAAGTCCCTGTAGATCATCTTCATATTTGGCAACTTGGACTTCCATTAGCAGGTCACTAAGTTCTGTAAGTTTCTGTAGCTCTTTGTTAGATATTTTAGGGAAGCCATCGATTCTTTTGAACAAAGCACTTTCTATTACCTCTGCTGAGCCGTAACGCTCATCCAGTCTCTTCCAGATCTCTCTGAGGCCAATCTCAGGGTGGCTTATATTAGCATCTCTGATCCTTATTGCATGTTTGACTGACTCTTCTCCCAGGTACTTCACTAAGAGGTCTATCTCTTCCCTGTGTAGCAACCCCAAGTCTCTAGTGACATTTTGGAAAGAGGCTTTCCAAGCTCTGTAGCTTTCAGCTTGGTCTGTGAATTTCATGAGTCCTTTGGCAACCAGCTCACGTCGCGTCAAGAACTTTGCAAATTCTGTTGTGAAAAGGTTGTCAGCAGAGTATACTAGTGGTGGGTGCACCGGTAAGGGTAAGTGGTGTGAGGTATGTTCGTACCTGTTAGTATCCTCTGGGTGGCGCCAGCCGGTGTCATGTTGCTTCGGTCTGACGTACGATGTGTCAGCAAGGTGGTTTACGTTGGTTACCTGTTGAGGGTGAAGGTAGTCATTAGCAAAGTTGTTTTGTGCAACATTTTCAAGTTTGCGTCTGTTCTGGAGCTGAGGCTCATGATGGCTCCTGCTTTCTTCTCTGGAGGTGTCGTGTTCGCGTTTTGGGTCCAGATCAGGATTGTAGTTTGGATCGGGGAGTTCATTAACGTACTGAGATGTGCGTTGTGGAGGATCTTGCAGTGGAAACTCCAGACTCAGCACACTGTTTCGCCTATGCAGCTCTGGGTTTTGTGCGGCTTCTAGTGACTCTGCTTCTGCGATGGCGGCTGCAGCCTCCCTTTTCGCTACTAGGTTTTCTAAGGCGGCATCCAGGCGTGCCTTCTCTAACTGTGACCTTCTGTCTTGGTCATCCAGGCGTGCCTTCTCTAACTTAAGTTGCATCTCTTGTTCGGCAAAGCTTGCTCGCATTTTGGCGGCTTCGGCATTTGCGCGGGCGATGGCAACCGCACTGCTGATGGATGTTGTCTTTGAGGAGGTAGAAGTAACGGATCTTGTCCTGTGTGATCTGTGGGACATGGTGTTCTGGGAAAGTTCTTGGCTGTGCAGAGATTGCTGTAGCTGTACAAAGTCTCTGTGTAGCCGGTGACTTGTATCCTACTATCTGGATGGCTGCTGCTTCACTGTTTCCCAGTAGGATGGCTGCCGTTTTACTGTTCTGTTCTCACTAAATGGGCCGGGGGCTCATGAATTTAAACAGACAGCTAAACCTTTATACTGAGTCCAATGAGAAGACTGTGGTGAAGTCTGTGCTTTTATTGAACGTTGCAGTATATTTGTAAATGGTAAAACTGGAAACAATGAGAATACAGAAGAATCAGTGCATGGTACAGCAGAATACACATTATACATGGATATACAATATGCATGAACTAGTAACTAATCTAGACTATAACTGGATGAGCCAGGCTAAAACTAGAGCAGAAAACAACTAAAGAAGGCATGAATACATACCGGCAATGCAATCGCATGGGAACAGTGATGCTGAATGTCTTCCTTCCAGAAATGAAAGTAAAAATGGGGGCTGAGCTACCAAAATGCATTGCAAGAGGGAGGAGAATTAGACACAGAGACTGCAAACATAGCATTGGCCACTAGCGGGAGCAGAACACTACATATGAGATAAGCTCATTAAAAATCTACAGCTACAAATTAATAACGACATTAAGCAGAAACAAACATTTGGAGATGGATTGGATGTCAGAGACAGAACACGGCCTGTTATGGGGTTTCAGTCTACATGAGTTAATATCCGATTTTCGTTTACTTTTACTATGTCTGGGATTCTTTTTCATATATAATCGTTAATTTCCTTTCTTTTGGTGCAGGTAATTTTCTTTTATTTCCTTAATTCCCCCTTTTGCTTATTATCTGCCTTTTTTTCTTTCTCCTCTTTCCTTTTCTTTGGGCAGCACGGTGGCTCAAGTGGATAGCACTGTAGCCCTTGCAGCGCTGGGGTCCTGAGGTCCTGAGTTCAATTCCCACTAAGGACAACATCTGCAAGGAGTTTGTATGTTCTCCCTGTGTTTGCGTGGGTTTCCTCCGGGCACTCTGCTTTCCTCCCACATTGTAAAGACATAGTGATAGGTTGTTTAGATTGTGAGCTCCAAGAGAGACAGCATTACTGATGTATGTAAAGTGCTATGGAATTAATAGCGCTATATAAATGAATAAATATTATAAAAATATTATATTATTATTATCTCTCTATATACAGCCCTAATATGACACTTTCTTCTTGGTATCTAGCACTATGACCGTTAGTAACGCTCACGCATGCGCAGAGCGTTCCTCTAACGCGATATCACATGACCGCGAGTTCATGATGCACAGACACGTGACCGGGTAAGGTAGGTTACCGAAAACATCGCTTGTGCGCATGCGTGCGTCTTGATGACGCCACGCCATGTGTTCCTCCCAGTCTCCGGATATAAGCAGTGGAGATACAGCGTTCAGCACGCTGTTATCTCCTGCACCACTATGCATACTTATTAGCGTCAATTCCTTAGGTGAGTCTGCTGTATTTATATATAAGTATGATTCTTCTGTGATCCTATCGCACCGAGCCTCCTCCCTTACATATGGGTTATATCTGTATATATATAATGATGTCTTGTCTGTGTAAATCCCTTGTTTGAATATGTTTTTTTCTCCATACAGCCTATGTGAATGAACATCAGCTCTACTGAAGTAGCTTGTTGACCAGAATTAATGGTAGAAATCTTTATTTTTCCTTTTATTAAATGTTACTGTAGGTACATGAATATTGATCATGTTGTAATATATTTTCTTTGTTCTTTTAGCAACTGATGAAGGCCAGTAGGCCGAAACGTTTTGCTTTATAATTCTGTTCACGTGAGCTGCCAAATAAATAAATAAATAATTTCGCATTATAATTAGTGCCAAGTTAATTATTAGAGTTATAACGGGTTGGAAACCCTACTCGAGCACTCACTCTTTGGTCGTTAATATTTTTTCTATAAAGATCGCTGTTTCGTCACGTTTTGTGACGTAACAGCGACCTCGCCAGCGTTATCGCTATGTTTGACATGTAGCAGCAACCAGGCCCCCGCAGTGAGATCGCTGATTGTGTCGAAATGGCCTGGACCATTTTTGATCGTCAGGTTCCCGCTGGCCAGCATGCATCGATGTGTTTGACGCCTTAACAACAACCTTGTTGGCGACTCAGAACTCAGCCACATAGGTCTGAGTCATCAGACTAGCTGCTGTGTGACGGTCCCAATGGCCGCCGAGGTCGTTAAATTGGTCGCCATATCGTTACTGCATCGTTCAGTAGATTTGATGGTTTGACATCTCACCCGCGACCACATAGTGACGTTCCAGCGATCCTTACCAGGTCCTATCGTTGTCGGAATCGCTGGAACATCGCCAAATGTAACAGGACCCTAACCCACAGTGGATAGATCCCTCTAAGACTGTTGGAACACAAAAATTGATGGTATGGTGTGGTATATGGGGTACAAAGATAGTGGGGCCATTCTTCATCAATGGAAACCTCAATTTTCCTGTTTTTATACTGTGCCGAAGATCCATCCGAGAAGTAGTAGACCTTGCTGAAACTTTGTAGGATGTCAGTTTTTGTAACTGAAATCGATTTTTTGAGAAACAATGCATAGCTGTTCAATCATGAAGTAAGGCTATGGTCACACTTGGCGTTTCTACATGCTTATTTCATTTCTACATGCGTTTTTTTAGGTGCTATGTGTTTTTCCATGCGTTTTTTAATCAGCACCCAAAAAAAGTTCATTAACTATTTTTTCTTGCTGATTTAAAAACGCATGCATTTTTTTAGCATGGGCCCCTATGGAAATGCATGCGTTTTTGCATGGTACTAAATGGTACTAATGTACCATGCGTTTGTGCATGTGTTTTTGAAGACCGCTTCTCACATAAGTGCACAAACGCATGCCAAAAACGCATGGACTTTAAGGCATTGTTTTTTGCTATTAAGGCATGCGTTTTTTACATGAAGGCCTATGGGTGCGTTTTTACATGGGTTTTTAAAAACGCAGGTCTCCAAAAAAGCATGAAAAATCTGCAAGTGTGACCCTAGCCTAAGAATGCATATATCATATTGTCGCTTTTGTATTTTATTTCACCATTCTCGTTGTAAAAGATCGCAAAAGGGTGAACAGTTGCTTGGTCATAGTTCCAATGAAATGACTGTGCCTCATCTTAAACAACAAAGGTATAGTTCTTTCAAAGTCTAAGCTTATTACTGCCTCACTTAAGTTGAGGTTTTTTTTTTAGGGAATTGTAGTAGTCTGACTGTTCACGAGCTATAAATGAGTGCTTCTTAAAGGGGTTGTAATATTAAGAATTGTACATTTTAATTAATAGATCTTAGAATAAAAAATTAGTTTCCCAATTGGATGGGTTAAAAAAATGTTCCTATGTCAAGACATATGTGCCCATGTGTGTCCAACCATGCAGGAACTTGGTCGGATATACTATAGCTGTTGGGTAGGGGAGGAAGTAAAAGAGAGAATACAGACATTATAGCCGGGGATCGCATCTGATTCTTTCTGTGATGTAAAAGTTGGATCCAAAATGGCCAACTTCAAAATGGCCGCCATGGTCTCCACCCATCTGGAAAGGTTTTCCCCCTTCTATATACTAATGTGTCATAAGTTAATATAGGAAGTTGATATCACCAACCATTCCCATTTTATTTAGGTGTATCCATATACAGTGTCTTGTGAAAGTATTTGCCCCCTTGAACTTTTCAACCTTTTGCCACATTTCAGGCTTCAAACATAAAGATATAAATTCTAATTTTTTTGTGAAGAATCAACAACAAGTGGGACATAATCGTGAAGTGGAATGAAATTTATTGGATATTTTAAACTCTTTTTAACAAAAAACTGAAAAGTGGGGCGTGCAATATTATTCGGCCCCCTTGAGTTAATACTTTGTAGCGCCACCTTTTGCTGCAATTACAGCTGCAAGTCGCTTGAGGTATGTCTCTATCAGTTTTGCAAATCGAGAGACTGAAATTCTTGCCCATTCTTCCTTGCAAAACAGCTGGAGCTCAGTGAGTTTGGATGGAGAGCATTTGTGAACAGCAGTTTTCAGCTCTTTCCACAGATTCTCGATTGGATTCAGGCCTGGACTGTGACTTGGCCATTCTAACATATGGATACATTTATTTTTGAACCATTCCATTGTAGATTTTGCTTTATGTTTGGGATCATTGTCTTGTTGGAAGATAAATCTCCGTCCCAGTGTCGGGTCTTTTGCAGACTCCAACAGGTTTTCTTCCAGAATGGTCCTGTATTTGACTCCGTCCATCTTCCCATCAATTTTAACCATCTTCCCTGTCCCTGCTGAAGAAAAGCAGGCCCAAACCATGATGCTGCCACCACCATGTTTGACAGTGGGGATGGTGTTTTGAGGGTGATGAGCTGTGTTGCTTTTATCCCAAACATATCGTTTTGCATTGTGGCCAAAATGTTCGGTTTTGGTTTCATCTGACCAGAGCACCTTATTCCACATGTTTGGTGTCTCCCGGGTGGCTTGTGGCGAACTTCAATTGAGACTTTTTATGGATATCTTTGAGAAATGTCTTTCTTCTTGCCACTCTTCCATTAAGGCCAAATTTCTGCAGAGTACGACTGATTGTTGTCCTATGGACAGACTCTCCCACCTCAGCTGTAGATCTCTGCAGATCATCCAGAGTGATCATGGGCCTTTTGGCTGCATCTCTGATCAGGCTTCTCCTTGTTCGAGATGAAAGTTTAGAGGGACGGCCAGGTCTTGGTTGATTTGCAGTGGTCTGATACTCCTTCCATTTCAATATGATCGCTTTCACAGTGCTCCTTGAGATGTTTAAAACTTGGGAAATTTTTTTGTATCCAAATCCAGCTTTAAACTTCACCACAACAGTATCTCGGACCTGTCTGGTGTGTTCCTTTGTCTTCATGATGCTCTCTGCACTTGAAACAAAAAGCTGAGAGTATCACAGAGCAGGTGCATTTACACGGAGACTTGATTACACACAGGTGGGATTCTATTTATCATTACCAGTCATTTAGGACAACATTGGATCATTCAGAGATCCTCACTGAACTGCTGGAGTGAGTTTGCTGCACTGAAAGTAAAGGGGCCGAATAATATTGCACGCACTACTTTTCAATTTTTTATTTGTTACAAAGTTTAAAATATCCAATAAATTTCGTTCCACTTCACGATTGTGTCCCACTTGTTGTTGATTCTTCACAAAAAAATTAGAATTTATATCTTTACGTTTGAAGCCTGAAATGTGGCAAAAGGTTGAAAAAGTTCAAGTGGGCCAAATACTTTCACAACACACTGTAGATGGCCCATCCTGTAGATTTATCTAGTGCAGATCTGAATTCAAGATTTTTGAATTGACACTGTTTATTTAGGGTTTGTTTTTTGTTTTCGTTTTTTAAAAGTATGATCCCATTGAGAGCCCAACTTAAATTTTGGTACAGATATGACTAGGAGCATAGGAGACATAGGGTAGGGTCACATTGGCGTTTTTTGTTTAAAATCCTGATCCGGTTTTGAGCTTTAAAAAAGCTCAAAACCGGACCAGGAAAGGCTCCTGATGGAAGCCTATGCAAAACACCGGATGGCTTCACAAGCCATCCGGTGGCCGGATCCGGCACTGCTGCCTGCGTTTAAAATCATGCAGGCAGCAGTTTTCGCAGCGTTTACCGGGCCGCACTGCGGTCACCGGATGGCTCAGGATGTGTAATCCCTGAGCCATCCGGTAACTGCCGAGGTTGCGGTTCCCGGCTATTGGCGGGATCCGCAACCTTAATAAAGAGTAAAATTGTTGATCTAAATGACTTTTTAAGGTCTGTAGGGGGCTTAGACCCCCCTACAGACCGGCCGCCCACTTCTATAGTGTACTTCAGCTATATCTCACGGGGCACGGGCTCCCCGGAGCAAAGTGCCCCCCCCCCCCCGTATCACTATACAGGGGTGCCTACACCCCTCTATTACAATGATGCTTTAATGATGTCCAAAAATGCAGTACAAAAAGGATTTTAGCAATCGCAATGTAAGTTCATACTTACATGCTGTTGTAGGCAGAGTCCCGAGAAAACCATGGGCGGGGCTGTGTGCAGCAGCCTCCGCCCACTCCTTCTTGATGGCCGCCCCCTCTGGCCGTAATCCAGTGTTGTGAGGGCGGGCACGTCGTTAAAGGGGCGTGGCTAACCACGGCAAATAGTTAGCCACGCCCCTTTAACGACGTGCCCGCCCTCACAACACTGGATTACGGCCAGAGGGGGCGGCCATCAAGAAGGAGTGGGCGGAGGCTGCTGCACACAGCCCCGCCCATGGTTTTCTCGGGACTCTGCCTACAACAGCATGTAAGTATGAACTTACATTGCGATTGCTAAAATCCTTTTTGTACTGCATTTTTGGACATCATTAAAGCATCATTGTAATAGAGGGGTGTAGGCACCCCTGTATAGTGATACGGGGGGGGGGGGCACTTTGCTCCGGGGAGCCCGTGCCCCGTCAGATATAGCTGAAGTACACTATAGAAGTGGGCGGCCGGTCTGTAGGGGGGTCTAAGCCCCCCTACAGACCTTAAAAAGTCATTTAGATCAACAATTTTACTCTTTATTAAGGTTGCGGATCCCGCCAATAGCCGGGAACCGCAACCTCGGCAGTTACCGGATGGCTCAGGATTACACATCCTGAGCCATCCGGTAACCGCAGTCCGGTATTCTGCACACATTTTTGTAACAAATGTGTGTGCCCGGCATTGCGTTCACCGCATCCGGATCCGGATGCGGTGAATGCAATTTAGCTTAGCAATGTGACCCTACCCATACCGTATGTGAATTTTTGTAAATTCAATATCACATTGATTTTTTGGAAATATATTGGAAAAATTTGCATTTTAATCCGCATGGGTAAAATATTAACATAGATACTCTTGTGACAACTCTTTTGAAGGCTGTATTGTTCTGCATTGAATCATGTTTTCCCATTTCTCTATCTTGTTTCTTTCCCGAGTTAGGAGGAGAAACATAAAGGTGTGCAACACATAAATTTGCATTTTTTCACAACTTTGAAAATTAATAAACAGTATGTACTTTTTTATTATTTTGCATCCTGTTATATAGTATTACCAAAGAAAAAATTCTCAAAAGAATTAAAAATATAGTGGTTATATTCATTTGTTCACTTAACATGGAGTGACCCTTTACACTTACTTTTATTTGGGTGCAAGAAAAAGTCTGATGGATAGGTATGGTAATGGATTAGATCAGATTCTTGTGTAAGAGGAGCAAGAGATGTAAGACTAGTGGAGTATGAGAAAATGTTGACTAAAGCTCACAATGAATAATTCCATACCTGTGTCTGACTTTTTTAAAGAGGACCTGTGACCCCCCTGGTGCTATGCTAACTGAATGCAGCGTGTCTGCTGCATTCAGGGAAGGGGTCCCCCATGTTTCTAACCCCCATGTAAGTTGTTAAGAAGACTTTATAAAGTGTATAGATAATTAGTCCGGAGGGACTTACTCTGTAATGAGTCATCGCTATTGTATGGTGTCCGCCCTGCTTCCAGCCCTCTCTGTGCCACCTCTAGCCCTCTCTTTTTCAGCCTCCTGTATGTGTCATCGCTGTTGCTGGTGTCCTCCCTGCCTCCAGCCCTCTCTGTGCCACCTCCAGCCCTCAGCGATGACACATACAGGAGGCTGAACAAGAGAGGGCTGGAGGTGGCGCAGAGAGGGTTGGAGGCGGGGAGGACACCAGCAACAGCGATGACTCATTACTGAGTAAGGCCCTCCGGATTCATTATCTGTACACTTTATAAAGCCTTTTTACCCCTTATCTGAATGCAGCTGACACACTGCATTTAGTGATGCATTCAGTTAGCATAGCAACAGGAGGGTGACAGGTTCTCTTTAAGTTGATAATTGTATAGTATAGTAATAAAATTATTGTATTGCATTCAACCAACTTTGGAAATGTCCTCATTGCCAGCCAAATTAGGGCTAGTATCAAGTAATGCTGTAATTGAAAATTGATTTATCCTCTATTTTACCTTACACTTTCTAAAAGGATTTTCAGCTTTTTTGCCCTTTGATTTTTTCATATAGTTTGCTTATACTTTTTAAAATGCACTAAAGTTCACTTTGAATAACACAACTTTAAAATTGGACCCTTAATAGTTCTAAAATGTCAACCGCCAAACGTCATGTGGTTACTTAAATGACGTGGTAATATGATGTCCCCTTGCTGAAGAGGTGAGTATATTTTATGACCACCATAAGCCAAGTTTTAAAGTTAAATAAAACAGACTTCAGAAGGTAAGTTTCCAAACTTCTTGTTTACCCTTCAGAAGGAAATGATTGTCATTCAGTCTAGTGCTATGTTCTACCTAATGGAATGGAATGTGCAGTGAAAAAACTTGACCCTGTTTTGTGTGAGGAAAAACAATACAAAATGTATTGATTAAAGTAAAAAAACAAAAATTAATGGATATCTCCTCTAAATACATGCCCATGGTGGCAAATTCTAATGTCTAAACATCGATGATGTTAAATTCCCTTTAGGACATGGCAATGCTTTGCTTAAGAGGGTGGTCCAATACCTAAAATGCCCTCAAATGATTTATTATTGATGCTGCTGTCACTCACACTTATATCATCAAACTCTAATAACATAAAGAAAGCAGAGTGTCAGTGCCTTGGTCGCTTCTGTCATGGCTATGGTTTGAGAACATTTTATAGAGTGACAATGAAAGTAAATGATGACGTCCTGTTCCATGCCGGGTTACAGATGCTGTGGAGGAGTGAGTGCAGCCCTACCCCCCTCCCCCCGGGAGTGTTTTTTTTTTTTCAAGAAGAATATTTTAATATATATATTTTATCTTTTGACTTACTGTGTTAGTAATGGGGATGTCTGATAGATACCTCTCCATTACTAACCCTGGGCTTGGTGCCAGTTGAAATTATACAGGTAGCATCAACCACCCAAAAATTACCCTGATTGGGAAGAGCCAGGCAAAGCACCAGAATTGGTGCATCCTAAGTGAATAGTATATTTGGGCTGGAAAAAGCCCAATAACCATCGACCTTCTCATCCTGGTAATATCAGCCCACTGCTGTCTGCCTTACCTTTGCTGGCTATCAAAAATAGGGGGGACTCTACCTTGTTTTAAAATGTACGTATTCGCTTAAACCAGCCTAAACATCCTTTAGTCCCACATGAATGCACTAAAGGGTGCAAGGTTAGAATATGTAGGGGGGTGGGACATTATACAGCTGCTGGATATCTGTTGATACCTTGCTTTATAATTTATGACAACTAGCTTTTATGTACATAGAAAATTATAGTATGTAAAAGATGTAATATTAACAAATGCATTACATACAGATGGCATATACATGTCATATGGATATTATGTGAGGAAAAACTCGCATTGCACTCACATGTAATACGGATGTTATGTGAGGGAAAAAACACACACTCTTTAACATTAACGTTTTTGGCTGATCCGACAGATTTACCGCATCTGCTGCCTAACGGCCACACTTGCGGCATGCATGCATTGTCTATGGGGCTTGCGGCAAGGGCGGGTATTGCTGCAATCCGGCCGCGGAAAAAAACATGCGGTCAGCTGTGGTTATTTTGCTCGGACGCAAGTGCTGGATCGCGGCAATACCCGCATTTGCCGCCAGCCCCATAGACAATGCATGTATGCCGCAAGTGTGGCCGTTAGACGGCAGATGTGGTAAATCTGCCGGATCTGCCGCAATCAGCGAAAAATGCTGATGTGAAAGGGGCCTTACGTGACATACAGAGTGACATACGCAGGACAAATGCATAACACTTATCCCACTTTTCAGTCTGAGGATCGGAGCATTGTGTTATATGCTAGTGGGAGTGAGGCCTAACACATGTAATCCACACATGACTGTATCAGTAAAGTTTTGTTTAAGCCAAATATTATAAAGTATAAAAAACAAAGCATCTTTATTTAAAACATGTCAAATTAAAAAATGACAAAAACTAAAGTGTCAAAAAGGCTATAAAATCACATGTAAAAAATACAATGAAAAAAGTAACCTAATAGGTGCAGTAATGCTGCAGAAAATCAGCAAAATCAAAATCTCACCAAATACTCATCATAGGAACAAAGCTTAAAGCATGTAACTCCTTACTTTCCTAACGCATGTTTTCTTTATTAAAATTAGTATAACTACTCTCCAGAATAATGGATAGATAGCCCTTTTGTACTTAATGCCTAGGCTCTGATTATATAAAACAATCTAGACTGTCACCCCGACCTGAGAGCATCCCATGAGCTGCCTATAATCATTCTTCACATGTCCTTGTAGCTCTTGGAGTTCGTATACTGAGCCGTTCAGGAGAAAGCCATGCTGTGCTGTACATTCTCTTTTTTTCCTATATATGAAAAAGAAAAATCTGACATGTTACATGCTGAATGAAATGAGAAATTGATTGTGTTTAGCCGCATGGTGTATATTCTTTAGATTGTCTTTACGATATACATCCTGTCTCCATGGATTCTACAAGATACCGCATGGTGTCAGCAGTTTTACTGGAAGATCATCTTCTGCTTAGCATATCTGCAGCCTGGTAGAGTAACGATGATGCTTTGCAGTGTGATCCTCGTGCGTTCTCCTAGCAGACTCTGCTCTGCACTGTTTGTGATCAACAATGGTTTCATCTCTAAGGGTACCTTGTCATGCCACAACCACAAGAGACATTTTTGGCGGCGATATTTTGTCCGATACTTTGTCCTGGAAATATCGCTGCCAAATTGCCTCCTTATTGCGGCGTGTATTTTGGGAATTTGACAGCGATAAGACAAATGTTGCCTGGTTTCAATTTTACAGCACTGCTCTAAAATCGAAACCAGCCGACATTTGTCTTATCGCCACCAAATTCCCAAAGTACACGCCGCAATAAGGAGGCAATTTGGCAGCGATATTTCCAGGACGAAATATCGCCGCCAAAAAATGTCTCCCGTGGTTGTGGCGTGAGAGCTCACGCCACAACCAGCGGAGACATTTTTGGAGGCGATATTTCTCTCTGGAATTATCGCCGCCACATTGCCTCCTTATTGCGGCGTGTGTTTCGGGAATTTGGTGGTGATAAGACAAATGTCGCCTGGTTTCGATTTTAGAGCATTGCTGTAAAATCGAAACCAGGCGACATATGTCTTATCGCTGCCAAATTAACGAAATACACGCCGCAATAAGGAAGCAATTTGGCGGCGATAATTCCAGCGAGAAATATCGCCGTCAAAAATGTCTCCGCTGGTTGTGGCATGTAAAAGTACCCTTAAGAAGCTTCACTTACCTTTGTGTGTACTATTGTTCACATTTGAGATCATATCTAATTAGTTTTTTATTTTGATATGACCTCTAGGTCTGATCATAGTCTAATATGAAACTGTGGAGCCAAATTTCAGAGCAAATTGTGGCCTGATTGTAAATCAGGCATGACATATTGTCCCTCTGGAAGTGGTGACTGGTAAGGAGAAGTTGGTGAATAACTGATTTATATTAATTCTAAACATTATACAAATGTAAGAGGCAACTCAGCATTATAGTATAGGAGTGCAGGGACCATACAAAAATTTTTATCTCCCAAGAATTCCCTTTCAATGAAGTTTTAAATCATTAACTGCATATGATGAAATTCTCAAGTCTACAACAAAACACAAATGTAGCATGTTCGGATTTTGATAAAGAAAATCCACACCTGATTAACATGTGTATTTACCCTAATAGCCCCTTTACACGCAGCTACAGGTGACAGGTTTTCCACAGGTAACTTACTGGTTGCAGTGAAATCATGGAGACATAGTTCCATTTGTACACAGCAACAAAATAGAACTATGTCTCCATGATTTCACTGCAACCAGTAAGTTACCTGTGGAAAACCTGTCACCTGTAGCTGCGTGTAAAGGGGCCATTATGGCCCTTTACACGTCCCAACATCGTTTCAATATTGTATACAACGGCACGGGAGCGCGCACTTTTTTGGCAGAAATCCAAGATCGCATAGGAGATGTCACACAGGCAGATATTGGCAGGCAACACAACTGCGATGTCTACGCCCCCTTGAACGCGCGAACCAGGGAACGACCATTTAACTTGGGAGTGAATAGGGGAAGTTGTTCTCCAAGTCGTTGGTGGACTGTCACACAGCACGATCCTGCTAGATCGTCCATCCAATATCGGGCAGTTGGAGAGCCTGCACAATTCTTCCCCGATATCATTCTGGCATCGTTCTCGGATTGGTCATTTAAACCATACAACGCACGAACGATATCGGCGCCAGCGCACGAACCACGTGACTTTTTATCGAAGTTGGACGACGATATCGGGACGTGCAAAGTGGCCATTAGTCATTTTTGCAACATTTTGTTCTGTAGCCAAAACCTTCCCTTTTGGCAGTGTAAAAAACACTTGGATAAAATGCAACTATCACTGTTTTTTGGTGTATATGTCATGTGTGGTTTGTCCACCGCACATGTATAATGAAATTTGTTTTATTCACCAACAATGCAGTAAATAAACACTTTTTGGAACTTTCTAAATGCTTTTTATAAGTGAACAACAACTAAATTTATAAAATTTTATATAGCACCAAAACATTCTGCAGCACTTTAGAATTGAGCAGGAGGCAATGTTCAGACAATAATGACAATACAAATTAATACATAGTTCACAATTTACAGGAGGGGTGAGGGCCCTGCTCGATAGTTTACAGCTTATGACATGGTTCAGATATAAATATTCTGACTCTTCAATGCACTGCAAATCTCTTAGTGGCTTAGTTATCAATCTACATAACTGCATGAACTGTTGTACTCACATGCAGAGCGTCCTCAGATAGTTCCAACTCGGCTGCACTGACTTGAGTTAAGAATCCAAGAGAAACGGAGATGAAATCCACTGAAAATGTATTACAATACACAGTGTAGCAGGTAGAAAGAGTAATCCAAACAAGAGCAACACAACATGTGCATCCAAAGATGGCTACTACATAATGATAATGGGCAAGAAGGGGGGAGCAAGGCTAACATCATCAACTACAGGAGGGAAGAAGGGACACACTTGAAGAGGCAGGGCTTCTGCCTGGCAAAAGCAAAATGTGATGCACAATACAGAGAATACATAAATTTGTTTCAATTCATGGGACACAACAATAAAAAAAAGCATGTGCATCAGATTTCTGAAAGTGCATAGCTTTTGCTGTGAAACGCAGGTTCTCTTCTGCAGGAAAAAAATGTAACAAAATTGCCACGTGTGAACATAGGGTGTGTTTGCACGCTGAATTTTGTGTAAAGATTTTGAACTTCAAAAATCTGCACCTAGTGTCAGACAAATGCACCAAACCATTCATGTCTGCATGGTGTGTTTTTGGTGTGGATTTGATGTGTAATTGTGGGTGCTTTGTGTCTATTTCAATAAAGTTTGGATACTTTGTTAAAAAAAAAAAAAAAAAAAGAAGTCAACTCCTGCTCCCCATTACCCCTTCAACACTATTATTATAATTTATTTATTTATATAGTGCCATTAGATTCCATGGCGCTTTACCTATGGAAAGTGCAGATGAGGTCAAGTACAATATCTATGGACAATCAAATCATACAGGTACAGGAGGGGAAAGGACTATCACTACCTACGGATTGCAAAGCAAATTTGGCTCAAAATATGCAACAAATATGCATCATGCAAACACTGTTGTTTATCTGCTGCTGATTTTCAGCTAACATTGGGGGTCTGTGGGTGAAAACGTGGTAAAATCCACAGCAAGAATTGACATGCTGCAGATTTTTCTGTGACCAAATAAGCAGCTGATCCGCAGTAGATAAAATCTGCATGCAGACAGGACTAAAGAAATCACAGAGACTTGGCTGGCAATTCCCACGAATATTCAATGCAATACGCATCATGTGAACGGGCCCTTAGTATCACACGGACATATTTTTCATGGTTGTAAATTGCATGATAAAAATGTCATGCCATTAAATGATTTTATTTATGTTTTTCCTATTTTTTTTGAAACTTTATTATGTTACTATTTAAAAAAAATGCATTTTTCCAGTATCTATATTCTGTATAAAATTATATGGCAGATCTTAGAAATGCAACAAAAAATATGTAGATGTTTTATTATTTTATTATATACTTTAAAATGTACTTGTCATTTCAGTTGTACTTTAGAAATTACACTATTTCTGTCTATCCTATGACTGGTATAGTATTTACAGTAGCTGTTTTCTCTTTTGCAGGCTCCATTCACTATAACAGCTCCTTCGCCTTCTGTTCTCCATAGCTGTACTTTGATTGCCCTCAGAAGACAGAACTGTATACATATCTTTAGAGTGATTGATCAGGGCAGAAAAAAAATGTGGCTAAGTACGGTAGGTGAAGAGGATTTTATTTTCAATAATAAGGTATTTTACAAAGTTTACTTGCACTGTTGTGTTATGGAAAAAAGAGTTGGTAAATAGAGGTAATATTTGAAGTAAAAACTGCCAATGAAAATGCAAAACATAAAAACAAAGGTCTTCATTTTGAAAAATTAGCCATATCTATGCATTATGTGATTCAACCATTATTTTCAATGGTTACTGTGTAAGGATTTATTTTCCCTGTGTTGTGCTACAGGAAAATGAAACATTTGCTACTGTTTGCCCCCAGTGTGACACCCAATGATTAGTCTTCTGTTGGGAGACACAAGGATTGTCCAAAACAAACAACCCCTTTAAACTGACTCCAAAGTAGCAGAAATATGCATCTGTCAAAGAGTTCATTGATCCTACAGCCCCTATATCAACATGCCGGTCTATTGCAATTTCAGATATTGTTGCAGTGATGTGTCAGAAAAGTGATTTATATTTCTGAGATCAAACATGTGCATCTCAGAAGAAAGGATACTGTCTGCGGCAACATGACTTGAAGTGCTGGCACTTAAAGAGCATCTGTCACCAACAGTACATAAAGACATCTGTTTCTCTCTCTCTTCATTTAATATTGCCCTTGTAAGAAAAAAATTAAAAATTGTTAAACCATATCATTAATACTGCCTGTGGAATATTTTGTAGATCTCCCTTGGCCACAAAGAAAACTTTGACCTGTCAAGTTTTAGACTCTGCAATAACTTGAAGATCTCCTCCAACAGATCTCTAAAGGTACCATTACATGACGCAATGTTGCCCCAAAGTTACGTGGTGTGGTCAATTGCAATTGATATCGTGAGTGCGTCGTGTCGTGTAACAGGGCGATGCGACTGCAATTTATCGCTGTAGCGACATTGCCTGATTTATTTGTACTCACTTAAATTAGGCGTGTTGCATAAATGCAGAATTTGTTGTTTTTTTGTTTGTCCACCCGTCTCTTTGATGATTGACCACAAGTTCTCAATGGGATTAAGATCTGGGGAGTTTCCAGGCCATGGACCCAAAATCTCTGTTTTGTTCCCTGAGCCATTTAGTTATCACCTTTGCTTTATGGCAAGGTGCTCCATCATGCTGGAAAAGGCATTGTTGGGCGCCAAACTGCTCTTGGACGGTTGGGAGAAGTTGCTCTTGGAGGACATTCTGGTACCATTCTTTATTCATGGCTGTGTTTTTAGGCAAGACTGTAACTGAGCTGATTCCCTTGGCTGAGAAGCAACCCCACACATGAATGGTTTCAGGATGCTTTACAATTGGCATGAGACAAGACTGGTGGTAGCGCTCACATCTTCTCCGAATAAGCTGTTTTCCAGATGTCCCAAACAATCGAAAAGGGGATTCATCAGAGAAAATGACTTTACCCCAGTCCTCAGCAGTCCACTCCCTGTACCTTTTGCAGAATATCAGTCGGTACCTGAAGTTTTTTCTGGAGAGAAGTGGCTTCTTTGCTGCCCTCCTTGAAACCAGGCCTTGCTCAAAGAGTCTCCGCCTCACAGAGCGTGCAGAAGCACTCACACCAGCCTGCTGCCATTCCTGAGCAAGCTCGGCACTGCTGGTAGTCCGATCCCGCAGCTGAAACAGTATTAAGATACGGTCTTGGCGCTTGCTGGTTTTTCTTGGGTGCCCTGGAGCCTTTTTGACAACAATGGAAGCTCTCTCCTTGAAGTTCTTGATGATGCGATAGATTGTTGACTGAGGTGCAATCTTTCTAGCTGCGATACTCTCCCTGTTAGGCCATTTTTGTGCAGTGCAATGATGGCTGCACGTGTTTCTTTAGAGATAACCATGGTTAACTGAAGAGAAACAATGATACCAAGCACCAGCCTCCTTTTAAAGTGTCCAGTGGTGTCATTCTTACTTAATCATGACTGATTGATCACCAGCCCTGTCCTCATTAACACCCACACCTGTGTTAATGGAACAATCACTAAAACGATGTTAGCTGCTCCTTTTAAGGCAGGACTGCAATGATGTTGAAATGTGTTTTGGGGGTTAAAGTTCATTTTCTGGGCAAATATTGACTTTGCAAGTAATTGCTGTTAAGCTGATCACTCTTTATGACATTCTGGAGTATATGCAAATTGCCATTATAAAAAGCAGTAGACTTTGTTAAAATTAATATTTGTATCATTCTCAAAACTTTTGGCCGTGACTGTACACGGCAATCTGGGAAAAGTGCTAAAAAGTGCGCGCTCACGTTAAACTGCAGGCGATATCAAATCGATATTGTGTCGTGTTACGGTACTTTTAGAGGAGGGGTTGTCCATAAGTCACCAATATGAGATTGGAGTCCAATGCCCAGCATCCCTACCATTCAGCTTATATTTGTTCCAGAAGTGGGCAGATGGATTGTTCAGATTCAAAAGCCACTGCCCTGCAAATTGTTTAGTAGTCACCGCCAAACACTGCAGTTCATCTACCATTCAAACAATGTGTAGTAGAGTAGGGCTGCATGCACATGATTAGTAATAACAGTGTTTTGGATGCACCATATTTCCACTGAGTCCAAAACGCTGTGCCCAACAAAACAAGCGCAGTGGATGGGATTTCTAGAAAATCTTAGTTGGCGCTGACATTGCTGGATGCTGCTGTATGTATTTTTCTTTAAGAGCTGAATGGTTGACAGTTGTGAGGGTCTTTGCCTCCTGTGTTGTACTCCAGAACTGCATTCACTATTAGGTTCAACTGCTGGTTGAAGGGTTAATGTGTGACTCACCTGAACTGCCCTCCCCCTAGCCTTAAGTAGCCTCTCCTTCCACCAGGTGGTGCTGCTGATAGTTTCATTCTATGCCCGGAAGCCGTGCTGTGCAGACCTGTGTGTTTGTGTGGCTGATGTTCTTTCCTTTGGAATTGCTGTATCCCAGTTCTGTGGAGGGAGGTGAGGGGGAAATAGCGCAGGGCTGGTGAAGGAGTTTTAGAGAGAGGCTGGAAGTCCAAACCTTCTCACCATCAGAGATACCTTCGGGATCAGGGCCATTCAGGGTTCCTAGATTAGGGTCAGACTAGTCTTCCCTGGTCATCCTGCCCATAACTGCCATTCCCTTATCATTATTCCCTACACCATGACATTATCAGCAGCCCATACCTTCTTCCTTGAGACACTATGTCTCAGACTGTCTCAGCTGATGCATTTTCTCACCTGATGCAGACCATCTCTGAAGATAGGTTTTCTGGTGGAAAAGACAAATTTTTTATTTTCCGTAAAGCCTGTAAGCTTTATTCCATGCTCCGTCCCCATTCATCGGGAAGTGAGGAACAGCGGGTAGGGATTATAGTCTCCCTTCTTAAAGGGGACCCCCAGACCTGTGCCTTTTCCCTCCTGGCTGACTCACCATCGTTGCGGTTGGTGGATGGTTTTTTTTACTGCTCTGGCTCAGGTGTACGGTGAACCAGATAGGGTGATCTTTGCTGAGTCTAATCTCCGTAAACTCAAGCAGTACTGCTCGGAGTTTAGGAGATGGGCAACTGACACCCAGTGGAATGACCCAGCCCTCCGGAGTCAGTTCTGCTTTGGTTTGTCAGCTAGGCTGCAAGACACCCTGGTTCAGTACGCCGCACCTGAGTCATTGGAGGCTGGGATGTCCCTAGCCATTCGGATTGACAGAAACCTGAGGGAGAGACCGAGACCTGCTTCGTCTCCTGTACCTATCCCTGCTGAGGAGACTATACTCGATGAACCCATGCAGTTGGGGGCAGTAGGTTCTCGTGTTAAACCTCCTGTGGCTACTGTTCACCAAGTGGGAGGAGCATGTTTTTTCTGTGGAAAATCTGACCATGTTATTAAGGTTTGTCCACTTCGCTCCAAGACTACGTAGACTCAGAAGCAGCCTACCTCGTGCCGTTCAGAAGGAGACGACCAGAGAGTTTATCTTTCCTTCCTTGCTAAGTCTCCGTTCACACTGTCTGCCAAAGTGGTGGTGGATGGTAAAATTGAGACTGTGCCAGTTCTGGTCGATAGCGGAGCGGGGGTCAATTTGATGGATTCTCGCTTTGCTCGGGCTCATGGTCTCACCAGCAGTGCTTTAGTGAGAGCCATTCCCATCGCCTCGATCAACTCAGTTCCACTCAGCCAGAAGGATCTCTCCCAAGTGGTGCGTAATGTGAACCTGAGCATAGGAACTCTCCACCAGGAGGTCCTGTCCTGTCTCCTTTTGGATAACCTGCCCACTCCCATTGTATTGGGCCTTCCCTGGATGGAGAAACACAACCCAGTGATTGACTGGCGGGCCAGTAAGGTTGTAACTTGAGGGGCTTTCTGTGTGAGTAATTGCCTAGCTACAACTATTTCTACCGTACTGGTTGCCCCGACTCCTACCCCACTTCCAGAAGTGCATGGAAGTGAGCCTGGAAGGGGGGTGGAGTTGAGATTACACCTCAGATTACTGGTGGGTCTAGGCATCGTTGCAGGAGGAGGGGCCGGGGAGGAACGGTGGTTCCTGCTGTGCACTCCAGGGGAGGGAGCCCTTGGCCCCGGGGGGACACTGCTGCAGTTTTCCATCCTGGATGTATGCCCTCTACCTGTGACTGCAGATTTCGAAATAAACGTGCAGGTCCAGACCTGAGAGTTAATGAGTATGTGTGGATATCAGCCATTTGTAATCCTGTGCTGTACTGCCTTGACCTACCCCCAGGTTTGGCAACCCGTAATGTCTTTCATATCTCGTTGCTCAGGGGATGTGGTCTTATTTCAGATGTGCTGTAGTCGAATCCGGAGGTCTCTCTTAAAAGAGGGTACTGTCACGCGCTTAGTTGCTGCTGACATTGCTGGATGCTGATGTGTTTGTCTTTAAGAGCTGAATGGTTGACGGTTATGAGGGTCTTTGCCTCCTGTGTTGTACTCCAGAACTGAATTCACTATTAGGTTCAACTGCTGGTTGAGGGGTTAATGTGTGACTCACCTGAACTGCCCTCCCCCTAGCCTTAAGTAGCCTCTCCTTCCACCAGGTGGTGCTGCTGATAGTTTCACTCTATGCCTGGAAGCCGTGCTCTGCTGACCTGTGTGTTTGTGTGGCTGATGTTCTTTCCTTTGGAGTTGCTGTATCCCAGATCTGTGGAGGGAGGTGAGGGGGGAATAGCACAGGGCTGGTAGAGGAGGTTAGGGAGAGGCTTGAGGTCCAAACCTTCCCACCATCAGAGATACCTTTGGGATGAGGGCCATTCAGGGTTCCTAGACTAGGGTCAGACTAGTCTTCTCTTATCATTATTCCCTACACCGTGACACTGTGCTTCTCCACACCACAATGTTATCTCACCTGCAGTACGGTTTGCGTTGCTGTGCTTCCACATCACCGCAGCATGTTGATTTATTGCTGCGGAGTCGGAAGTTATCTCCAGCAGGTGAATGCAGGGAAAAGCCACCCTGCCCAGATTGTGGGCACAGGGTGACTGCGTTCTCCCTCAGTTTACCCTTTGGCTTTCATCAGGTCCTGAACGCAGTGCCTCCAGATTGTCTGCACATACCCTAGCTCTTCTGTGACATATGAACATATGAGCAACGCTTAACCCCTTCACCTTGTGCCTGGTTTTCAACTTCATAACCAGGCCATGTTTTTTCAATTCTGACCAGTGTCTTTTAATGATGCAATAACTCTGGAATGCTTCAGTGGATCTCAATGATTCTAAAACAGGTTTTTTTTTTTCGTGACATATTGTACTTCATGTTATGTGATAAATTTAGAACAATATTTTGTGCGTTAATACGGTATGTAAAAATATCGGAAATTTTGCAAAATATTTGAAAATGTTACAATTTTCAAACTTTGAATTTTTATGTCCTTCAACCAGATAATTATACCACACAAAATAGTTAATAAATTACATTTCACAGAGGCCTACTTAACATCAGCACAATTTTTTAAACATAATTTGTTTTAGCTAGGAAAGTAGAAGGGTTAAAAAAAAGTTTATTAACAATTTCTCATTTTTCCAATAAAAGTTACAAAACCGTTTTTAAGGACCACATGATAGTTGAAAGTGACTTTGAGTTGCCTATATGACAGAAAATACCCCAAAGTGATCCATTGTAAAAACTGTGCCCCTCAAACTGCTCAAAGCCATATCTGAGAAGTTTATTAACCCTTCAGGTGTTTCACAGGAACTAAAACAATGTAGAAGGCAATAATCTTAAGTTTTACTTTTTTCCTCAAAAATTTTACTTTTGCTTCAAATATTTAATTTTAACAAGGGTAAGAGGAGAAAATTGACCTCAGAATTTATTGTGCAATTTCTCCTGAGTACACTGATACCCCATATGTGGCGAACAATTACTATTTGGGCACAAGATGGGTCTCGGAAGGGAAGGAGCGCCATTTTATTTCTCAAAGGCAAAATTTGGAATAATTAGTGGATGCCATTCGAGAGTCACTGATGTGCCTAAACAGTGGAAACCCTCCCCCCCCAAGTTGTAATCTAGACCCCTCAAGGAACTCACCTAGATGTGTGTTGAGCACCTTAACCCCTTCAATACCCAGCCTATTTTGACCCTAAAGACCTTAGCATTTTATATCAATTCTGACCAATGTCCCTTTATGAGGTAATAACTCTGCAACGCTTCAATAGATCCTAGCGATTCTGAGATTGTTTTTAGTGACATATTGGACTTCATGTTAGTGTTAAATTTGTGAAAATATCAAAAATTTGGCGAAAATGTAGCAATTTTCAAATTTTTAATTTTTATTGTCCAAAACCAGAGAGTTATCTGATACAAAATGGTTAATAAATAACATTTCCCACATGTTTACTTTACATCAGCACAATTTGGGGAAAAACTTCTTTTTGGTAGGAAGTTATAAGAGTTCAAAGTTCATCAGCAATTTCTCATTATTCCAGCAAAATTTACAAAACAATTTTTTTTAATGACCACATCACATTTGAAGTCCCTTTGAGGGGCGTACATGACAGAAAACATCCAAAAGTGAAACCATTCCAAAAACTGCACCCCTCAAGCTGCTCAAAACTACATTCAAGAAGATTATTAATCCTTCAGGTGCTTCACAGAAAGTACGCGGAAGGAAAAAAATGGGCATTTTAATTTTTCTAACAAAAATGTTCTTTTAGCCTCAATTCTTTCATTTTCTCATGGGCAACAGGATAAACTAGATCCTAAAATTAGTTGGGCAATTTCTCCTGAGTACACCGATACCTCATATGTGGTCATAAACCACTGTTTGGGTGCATGGCAGGGCTCAGAAGGAAAGGAGCGCAATTTAACTTTTGGAGCTAATTTTCCATTCAAAAAGTGAAATGGTGCTCCTTCACTTCTAAGCTTTGCCGTGCGCCCAAACAGTGGTTTATGACCACATATGAGGTATCTGTGTACTCAGGAGAAGTTGCCCAACAAATTTTAGGATACATTTTATCCTGTTGCCCATGTGAAAATGAAAAAATTTAGGCTAAAAGAAACTTTTTGTGAAAATAAAAAAAATATTTGTGAAACATCTGGGGGTTCAAAATGCTCACCACCCATCTAGATAAGTTCCCAGGGGGGGTGTCTAGTATCCAAAATGGGGTCACTTATGTGGGAGCTCCAATGTTTAGGCACACAGGAGGAGCTCTCCATACGGGACATGGTTTCCGCTAACAATTGGTGCTAATTTTCCATTGAAATTGTTAGCAGACACCATGTCGCTTATGGAGAACCTGTGTGCCACCAGCACAAGCGCAACTGGAAAAGTTGGGGTACAGCACCAGAAAATGGCACCTCTAATGAATGCACTATTTTCTGGAGTGGCTGTGGGTTGCAATTTGCAGCGTGGGGGGCCCACAACATTTTGATCTCTCCACGCTGAGGATTCCAGCCCTCCAGCTGCCAAGTTGTAACTGGCTGGCTACCAAGAATACAGCAAAGCCCCTTTTATTTTATTTCTAGAATTAAATTCTAGAAGAAGAAATATGACGTGGGGCTCCGCTATATTTTTGGTCCAGCCAGGTACAACTTGGCAGCTACGGACTGCCACCTACACCCAACTGCCTCGTTGAAACTGGCTGGCAACCCAAAAATGCAGTGAAGCCCATTTTTTTTTTTTAATTTTATTTCTAGAACTAATTCTAGAAAGAAAATGATGTGGGGCTCCGCCATATTTTTGGCCCAGCCAGGTACAACTTGGCAGCTGGGAGCTGGAATCCTCAGCATGAAGAGGCCCAAGCGTTCTGGGCCCCCCATGTTGCGAATTGCAGCCCACAGCCGCCCCAGAAAATGGTGCATTCATTGAAGCGCCATTTTCTGGCGCTGTTCCCAGGCTCTTCCAGTTGCCATGTGCTGGTGGCAAACTGGGTAATAAAGGGGTTAATGCCAGCTTTTTTATTGGCAGCTGGCACTACGCCCGAGATTCATAATGTCGGGCTAATGTAAGACCTGGCCATTAGGAATCTCTAGTAAATAGTCAAAAAATACACCACACAGAGAAAAAAATTTTATTTGAAAAAAACCACAAACAAAATTCGGACTCCATCTATATTATAAAGATCCGACGTAGTCCACAATGAAGGTCCGATGACGCTCGATCGCCTCTGCTCAATCCAGAGATTGCAGCAAGGGATCAACTGTCCTCTTCCTACAGTCTGAGTTATGGTGCACTGTATGGCAATGATCTGTCACACAGTGCACCATGACTATGATCCCAGAGACTACAACAAGAGGACACTTGATCCCTTGTTGAACCCATCCATCCACCCATGCATCCACCCATGCACCCATCCATCCAAGCATGCACACATCCACGCACTCACACATCCATCCATGCATGCACACATCCATCCATGCACATATTTATGCATGCACACATCCATTCATGCATGCACACATCCATTCATGCATGCACACATCCATTCATGCACTCACAGATCCATTCATGCACGCACACATCCATACATGCACACATCCATGCACGCACCAATCCATACACCCATGCACCCATCGATCCACCCATGCATGCACCCATCGATCCACCCATGCACCCATCCATCTATTCCTCTATGCAACCATACATCCATTCATTCTTTCATACTTACCTCACTCATGATCCACCGGTAAGAAGGAGGAGCTCGGGAGAGGAGGAGGGGCCCACATGGCCGGGAGGGCACCCGCCGATTTCCCCCTCCAGATCTGATTGGAGAGCTCCAATCAGATCTGGAGGGGTGAATTTCTCTGATTCGCTCTGATCGGCAGTTTCTCTTTTAACTGCCAATCAGAGTGACTTTAGCTGCGGGGGTTAAAGTATAGGTCCTTGCGATCCTGCAGCTCCGGTGATTTGTCACTGACCCTGTCACTGGAGCTGCAGGAGTGCAAATAAGTAATGACGTTAAAGAGACGTCATGGGTCCGGAACGCACCGACTTCCGTGACGTCTCTATAACGTCAAAGGTCGGGAAGGGGTTAAACCCCCCAGGTGTTTCACAGAACTTCAGAGTGTTAAGCCGTGGAAATGAAAAAAAACAAAACATTTTGTTCACAAAAATATCCTTTGAGTTCAGTTTTTTTTAATTTTTACAAGGTTAACAGAAAAAATTGCATCAGTCAATTTTCCTAAAATAGTTTGTGGACTCCATTTGCAGAGCCCCTAGGTGCCAGAACAGCAGAAAACCATTCAAGTGACTACATTTTGGGTATTACACCCCTCAGGGAGTTCATCTATGGGTGTAGTGATGCTTTTATCTCTAGAAAACAGCAATGGAGTCAAACACAGCGAATGTTGCAAAATTAAAAGTGGCAAAATTGTTGTGTCCAGTACATTGTACTCTTCCTTACATTATAACCAGATCGTGCTTCTGGAGATACACAATCCATAAATTAGGCGGACATCCTCTCTACAGCAGTGCCAAACATACAATATAAAATTCCATACAAAGTTATATATTAGTGAAACTGATGGACAATAGTCCTCAGACTCACAGCAACTCCAAAAACTGAAATGATACAGGAGAAAAACCACTAGTGAGAACATACAAGAGTATTTATTAAGTCCAGTGAGCAAAAACGCTCACGAAATCACAGTGATATTGGATAAATAGAGGATGAAATACAAAGGAGTCAGCACTTTCAAATGCACATAGTTAAACCAGAATAACAATGCCAAATATGTGGACGGTAACTGTCGTTTAGACATTGTGAGGCTCAGCAAGAAGGGGGCAATTGGATTTGGGAGCACAAATGTTGCTGGTTTTCTTTTGTGGGGTGGTAGGAGCCATAGCGCCTTTCAAGAGCTTTTATACTACCAGTAATGTGGAAGTCCCCTATACTTCTGTTAACAGATGAGGAACCAGAGTGGGGACTTAGTTTTTTGTGGGTTGAGTTGAGTGCTATTGGTAGCAATTTGGGTACAGAACATTGTGGATCAGTTCACATTTATTCTCTGCTCTATGTTGAGCACTTAAATTCAGGTATCCAGATACTTCTCCAAAATACGTGATTTAGGTGAAAACCCAGACAAATCCATTTACTAATGAGGCAGTGTGGCGCCCCACTGGGTAGGCCAACACCTCTCTGCTCTCCAGGTGCTGGGATGGTGCAGTTGAGCTTCACGCACACACATAGAGCACTTAGGGACCCCGGGATGGTAGGTGGACCCAGAGGGAGGACCCAAGCGTAGCCAGGAGGTAAAAGTGAAGAGCAGCAGAAGGAGAAAAAGAGTTGACGAGTGTGGGAGAAGTGAATGAGTAGAGGTCGAGAGTGGTGTCAACTCCCGTGGGCTGGAGCACGACCACGCTCACCCCGGGAGGGAAAGACCGAGAGGTGTGAAAGAAGAACGGAGCCCTTGAGGTACGGAACGAGACGTAGATCCCCGTATGCCTGAATCTGGCGAGAGTACAGAGGGGCTGGTGAATGACACAGGGATCCGGCCCTGAACAAGGTGCGGATGCTGTATGCCCATACCATTGAACCGGAGGTCCCGAGTTCCTAAGGAGAGCTGCGGCCGAACTAGGGAGAAGTACTCGGAAGGAGTACAACTGGGCACCCGTGGTTGTCGGTACCTGAGCTCTGTGTGCGGATGCGCTAATAGGAGAGGCGAGACTAGCTTATAGCACTGAGGGACCACCAGAGAAAAAAACACCTAGTGAGAGAGAGAAAGGAACACCAACTGAGGTTTGACTGCACTGTCCTGGCTCTGGAGACAACACTGAACTGGAGGTTGGCAATGGAAGCACCCGGCGGCCATGCTGAAACAACTGAGTAAAAGTAACAGCATTCCAGCTGTGGTGTGTGAGACTTTTCTTAACGGTGACCGCCGGCCGCATAGGCCACATGAGACAATGGGGGGGGGTGATGAACTAATGAACATCTGCCAAGGTGCGAACTGACTCCTCTATCCCGCCACCCTGCGCACCGCGCTCCACCTGCGGGGAGCGGAACCATTCAGGCTGCCAGTCATTGTCCCCAGAGGTCCTGAAGCAGCAGCAGCCACCCATGGCCGCGTACCGCTGGTGGCGTCGCGAATATCCCCTTTTCCCTTTCTTCCCCGTCAAGCCCCGTTTACTAAATGACACCGCCATTGTCACGGGACCTGGTTTCGGCCCCCATCTGTCCCCGTGAAAAGAACTGAGAGTGAAGAACAACTGATGCCCAGTTCCTGAGCACCCCCGGCCCTGGAGTGGGTGTGTCAGCAGCAGAGTTACTCTGGCACTGTTGCCCTCTGTTCAGCGGTCTCCTTCTTTTTAAAGGTTCACAAAACTGACCACATGTTTATGCAAGCCTGTGCTCTGCCTCATTCTAGTGAATTTTCAGTTGGGTCATTTGTCTGAATCACGTTTTTAAGAGATTTACACATAATCACCAACGTAAGCGCTCAGTGTAGAGCGCAGGCTAAATGTGAGCCTTACTGCAATCTTTGGGAGGCAGAATATACAAATCAGGAGCAGTTGAAGCAGTTGACTGTATTACTGTTTTTCGCTGTTCACCTTGCAGTATAGGTATTTAGGTGACTTTATTCATCAGGTCAGTATAGTTTCAGCCATACCAGATTTATATAGTTTATTTAGGTTTGGCTACTAACACACTAAAAATAATTTTTTACAGAATAAAGTTTTTTTGCATTTCTGAATTTTGAAGACTATGTTTTTTTTTAAATTTTTTTGCTGACAGAGCCATGTGATACCTTGTTTTTTTGTGGGATGAGTAGGAGTTTTTATTGGTATCCTTTTGGGCAACATAACATTTTTTGATCACTTTCTATTCTGCTTTTTGTGAGGTAGAATCAAGAAGATGAAGATGCAGTAATTCAGGATTTTTTTTGTTATCCCACTCACTGAGTCATAAATGTGATAAGACAGCTTTATTCTTTGGCTCAGTACAATTACAGCGATACCACATTAAAAAAAATAGATATATATGTTTTGCTGCTTTTACACCATAAAAACTATTTATAGAAAAAAAGGATTGTTTTTGTATTGCGGTATTCTGAGATCTATAGTTTTTTTTTCTCTGCTGACAGAGCTATGTGGCAGCATGTTTTTTTGTGGGATAAGATGATGTTACCATTTTAATTTACATGCAATTTTTTTGTTCACATTTTATGCCCCTTTTTTTGGCAGTATGATGAAATATGTAGTGTTGTTGCCACATTTATCTTTTAAGGTACCTTTACACGCCGCGACGGCAGGCTGGATACATCCCGCTACAGGCTACAAATGTAGCTTGTAGCGCCAATGTAGCCCGTCGTAGCGGCGTCTGAAGACGTGACGCTACAGCCGGCAACAGATACATCTGTTTCCTAGCTCTGCTCGAAAACTGATGGCTACAACGCCGATGGTAGCGAGCTGTATCGGCGTGTAAAGAGGCAACGGAAGGGAACTCGGGACAGCCTGCGATGTAGCTGCAATGTAGCTAAGGAGTGACCCTGGCTCCGTGTTACCGCGCCCCATGTGCGATCATTGGTGGAAGCTGCTGCATGACGATTGGTAGTCGCTGCATAGGGAGCCATATTTAAAGGAGCTGACGAGTCACACTACACAATCGCTCGAGCGTGCTGTATTACTCAGCCTCCTGCGTTGCCTGCCCAATCAGGATGTTATTGCTTCGTCCTATCAGCGTACGGACGGCTCGTAATCCACAATTGTGGCACGCCTATGTGCTGGCCCTGCTGCACCAGGTCCGCCCATAGTAGCTGGTTATAGCGGTGTGTAAATGAGCTACAGCTGGCTACTTGAGACACCCGGCGATGTATCTAGCTGTAGATGTAGCGTGGCGTAGCGAACCTTGTGGCGGCGTGTAAAGAGGGTGCGTTGACCGTTTGTAACCGTTTGAGCGTGCACGTGAAGTAGCGGGATGTATCCAGCCTGCCGTCGCGGCGTGTAAAGGTACCTTTACAGTGTTCACTGAAGGGGTTAACTAGTGTGACAGGTTTATAGAGTGGCTTATTCTAGATGCGGCACTAGCAAATATTTCTACTCTTTTTTTTTTTTTTTCTTTTAGTATTAATCGATATATTTTCTCAGATTTTTTTAGCTCTAAATTTAGTTTTTTAATTTTTTTTAATTTTTTAAACTTTTTTACTTAGTACCTTTAACCCCTTCCCGACCTATGACGTTATAGAGACGTCATGAAAGTCTGTGCGTTCCTGACCCATGACATCTCTATAATGTCATGGGTTGTTTGCGCTCCTGCAGCTCCGGTGACAGTGTCAGTGACAAGTCACCGGAGCTGTTGGAGCGCAAGCACCTATACTTTAGCCACCCCGTCACTAAACTCGCTCTGATTGGCAGCTGAAATTGAGACTGCCAATCAGAGCGAGTAGCCCCCTCCTGCTCCAGGGCCCCCCTGATCCCTTTCAACCCCCCTCCCACCCGGCAGTAACAGTCATCCGCCGGCGGTATGCACGCCGGTGGTAAATGACTGTTACCACCGGCGGGCTGCACCCGCCTGTCAGCTTCCTCAGCTCCCTCCTGGTGCGATGACAGAAGGGACTGAAGAGGCTGACACTCTCCCCCCCCCTTCCCCCTCGTGCCCCTTTCCCACCCCCCTTTCCCCTCCCGGCAGGCCGGCCAACTCCGGTGTGGGCCCCTCCTCCTCTCCCGGACTCCTCCTCCTGGATGAGGTATGGATGGATGGATGAGTGAGTGGGTGCATGCATGTGTGGATGGGTGAGTGGGTGCATGCATGCGTGGGTGCATGAGTGGATGGATGGGTGAGTGGGTGCATGCATGGGTGGATGGATGGGTGCATGAATGGGTGTATGGAAGTGTGCGTGCATGGATGTGTACGTGCATAGATGTGTGCATGCGTGGATGTATGCATGGATGGATGTGTATGTGTGGATGTGTGCATGGATGTGTGCATGGATGTGTGCATGAATGGATGTTGTATGCATGGATGTATTAATGTGTGCATGATTGGATGTGCGCATGGATGGATCTGTGCATGCATGGAGAAATGTGTGCATGCGTGGATGTGTGTGCGCATGGATAGATGTGTACATGGATATATGTGTTTGCATGTGTGGATGTGTGGATACATGCATGGATGGATGTTGCATGGATGGATGTGTGCATGGATGGATGCGTGCGTGGATATGTGGATGCGTGCTTGGATGGATGTGTGCATGGATAGATTGTGTGTGCGTGGGTGGGTGCATGCGTGGATGATGAGTGCATGGGTGGATAGATGGGTGCAACAAGGGATCAAGTGTCCTCTTGTTGTAGTCTCTGGCTTAATAGGCATGGTGCACTGTATGACAGATCATTGCCATACAGTGCACTATAACTCTGACCTCAGAGACTGTAGGAAAAGGACACTTGATCCCTTGCTGCAATCTCTGGATTGAGCAGAGGTGATCGATCGTCATGGGACCTTCGTTGTGGACTACGTCGGAGGCAATCGAGCGTCGTGGGACCATTGTTGTGGACTACGTTGGATGTGTGGTGTATTTTTTGACTATTTACTAGAGATTCCTAATGGCCGGGTCTAACATTGGCCCGACATTATGAACCTCGGGCTTAGTGCCAGCTGCCAATAAAAAGCTGGCATTAACCCCTTTATTACCCAGTTTGCCACTGGCACCAGGGCAACTGGAAGAGCTTGGGTACAGCGCTAGATAATGGCGCTTCAATGAATGCGCCATTTTCTGGGGCAGGTGCGTGCTGCAATTTGCAACATGGTCGGCCCAGAACTCTTGGGTCTCTCCATGCTGAGGATTCCAGCCCCCAGTTGCCTAGTTGTACCTGGCTGGGCCAAAAACATGGCAGAGCCCCACGTCATTTTTTTTTTCTTCTAGAATTAGTTCTAGAAATAAAAAAAAATCGGCTGCGCTGTATTTTTGGTTGCCAGCCAGGTACGAGGCAGCTGGGGGTTGCTGGCAGTCCATAGCTGCCAAGTTGTACCTGGCTGGACAAAAATATGGCGGAGCCCCACATCTCTTTTTCTAAAATCAGTTCTAGAAATCTAAAAAAAAAAGGCCGCTGTATTTTTGGTTGCCAGCCAGGTACAACTTGGCAGCTGGGGGGCTGGAATCCTCAGCGTGGAGAGACCCAAACGTGGGCCCCCACGCTGAAAATTGCAACCCACAGCCACCCCAGAAAATAGCGCATTCATTAGAGGCGCCATTTTCTGGTGGTGTACCCCAACTTTACCAGTTGCCCTTGTGCTGGTGGCACACGGGTTCTCCATACACGACATGGTGTCCGCTAACAATTTCAATGGAAAAATTAGCTCCAATTGTTAGCAGAAACCATACCGCGTATGGAGATCCCCTCCCTCCCGGAAGCGCCGCCATATTACTACACCCATGCCGCGGCCTGGCGGCGGCTCCCTCCGGGCTCCCGTCGCCACACACGCTGCCTCCACCGCTCTCATGCTGCCGGCGGCGCACTCGCTTTCCACCCTCCAGCCCCACCGCAGCCACGGTAAGCGCCTTACAGAAACGCCTCCAGGCCCCCCGCCGCAGCCAGGGGCACCGCTATTACTGAAGCGTCTGCCGCCACCATCGGCGGACCCCTTCATCATATATGCTGCCCGCCGCTGCGGCCCTCCCTGTCATGCCACTGCTGCCCCACTCTCTTTGCAGCCTCCACGCCCGCCGCCCTCCTGTCTCCTACCACCACCCCCCTCCTCAACTAACGTTACACAGCCAGCCACACTGCCTCTCATTACCCCCCAATCACCCACACTGCCCCTGCTCACCCACACTCACCCTTCATAGCCCTCCAAACTCACCCACACTGCCCCTCCTCACTCCTCTTCCCCCCCCTATGCCCTCACTCACTCCTCACACTGCCCCTCATTACCCCCTACTCACCCACACTGCCCACACTCACCCACACTGCCCACACTCACCCACACTGCTCCAGCTTACCCCCACCCCCACTCACCCATACACCCTGCTTACCCCTCTCCCCCACCTCCCCCTCCAAACTGCCCACAATCACACACACTGCCCCTGATTACCCCACACTTACCCACACTGACCCTGCTCACTCCTCTTACCCCCCCTATCTCATCACTCCTTACCCCTCTCCCCCCCCAACTGCCCACAATCACACACACTGCCCCTGATTACCCCACACTCACCCACACTGACCCTGCTCACTCCTCTTACCCCCCTATCTCATCACTCCTTACCCCTCTCACCCCCCCCAACTGCCCACAATCACCCACACTGCCCCTGCTTACCCCCCCCAATCACCCACACTGCCCCTGCTCATGCCCCCACTCACCCCACACTGCCGCTCTTTATCCCTTTCACCTCCCCACACTGCCCCTGCTCACCTTTCTTACCCCCCCACAAGCCCTCACTCCCCACACTACACTCTGGATGCGATAGCATCGGGCCTTTTTACTAGTGTGGTTATAAACCACTCTTTGTGCGCACGGCAGGGCTCAGAAGTGAAGGAGTGCCATTTCACTTTTTGAATGGAAAATTAGCTCCAAAAGTCAAATTACGCTCCTTCCCTTCAAACAGTGGTTTATGACCACATATGAGGTGTACTCAGGAGAAATTGCCCAACAAATTTTAGGATCCATTTTATCTGTTGCTCATGTTAAAATGAAAGAATTGAGGCTAAAAGAACATTTTTGTTAGAAAAATTAAAATGTCTATGTTTTCCTTCCATGTTGCTTCTTGAATGTAGATTTGAGTAGCTTGAGGGGTGCAGTTTTTGGAATGGTGTCACCTTTGGGTGTTTTCTGTCTTGTACACCCCTCAAAGGGACTTCAAATGTGATGTGGTCACTAAAAAAAATGGTTTTGTAAATTTTGCTGAAAAAAATGAGAAATTGCTGATGAACTTTGAACCCTTATAACTTCCCACCCCAAAAAATGTTTTTTCCAAAATTCTGCTGATGTAAAGTAGACATGTGGGAAACAGGGGCGGACTGGCCCAGGGGGCAGGGAGGCATTTGCTCCCCAGGCCGTGCCCAGATGGCAGCTCAGCGCCGCCGGAGGACAGGCAGTGATTTTTAATACAAAGTGCACTTTCAGTGCACGGTCACATCTTCCCAGGGGCCCGCAGCCCTTCATGCAGCAGCATGTGATGAGGACATGACACAATCTCCTCACACACTGCTGCTGGTGACTCGGAGCCGGAGCTGGAGGAGGCCAGAACGATGTGGCCAGCGGGAGTGGTGAGCAGAGCTCCAAATAGGAGCTGAAGATGACATGTCCTGAGGAGTAAGTGTGAGTGTGGGTATGAGTGTCAGTATGAGTGTGTGTTTAATGTTGTGTGCAGCTTCCCTCCTCCTAGTAGTTAGCCGGCAGTAGATCAGTTTCACTTTCACTTTCTCCTGATATGCTGCCGGCTAAAAGCTACCATGTCTCCCCGAAAATAAGTCCCCCCCGATAATAAGTCGGGGGGGGGAGGGCCTGCTAATATAAGTCACCCCCCAAAAATAAGTCGGGGGGGGGGGGGCGCTGCGCAATATAAGTCCGCCTGGGGGCGCTGCGCATTATGCCTGGGGGGGGAGGATCTGCGCAATATGTCCTACCTTGTCCGGCGGTGTCCCCGCTGTCATGCCCCGCTCCTCTCCTGGTCTGCGGTGCAGTGTTCCGGTCCGGTTGCATGCTGATCAGTGCGATGCGGTGCCCGGCCGACTTCCTGCTTCCTTAGGAAATCCCCGCCCAGGTCAGGCCTTGCGCCAATGAGAGTGCAGGACCCGTGACGTCAATCACCGCCCAGACGCGGCCAGATGACGTTGGGGCCTCTGATTGGCCCGACGTCATCAAGCCGCCGCTGGGCTGTGATTGACGTCACAGGTCCTGCGCTCTCATTGCTTGAGGAAGCAGGAAGTCAGCCGGGCACCGCACCGATCAGCATGCAACCGGATCGGGACACCGCACCGCAGACCAGGAGAGGAGCGGGGACACCACTGGACGGCCGTAGGTGCGGGGACAGCACCAGACAGCGACAAGCAAGGTAAGAAGCATATGTGTGTATGTGTGTGTGTGTGTATGTGTGTGGATGGTGCTGGGGCTGCCAATATACTTTTGGCCCCCCAAAAAATATAAGACACGGTCTTCTTTTCGGGGAAACACGGTAGAAGCTAGAAGCAGTCGGACAGGAGGGAGAAGGCACAGAACACTGCACTGAGGGAGGTAACAGACAGCACTGGGGGAGAAGAGATTTGTGGTGAGAGAAAGCGCTGAGGGGCCCCCAGGAAAAGTGGGGTGAGGAGACCTATATCATAGGGAGATGTGGAGACACAAGGGCCCCTGTGAGGGAGAGGGGGAGTGGAGACAGGGGCCCTTCGAGGGAGAGGGGGAGTAGAGACACAGGGCCCCCCTGTGAGGGAGAGGGGGAGAGGAGACACATGGGCCCCTGTGAGGGAGAGGGGGACAGGAGACAGGTCAGGTAGGTGCAGAGAAGAGACACAGGGCCCCCCTCTGGGGGGAGAGGCACAGCATCCAGTGGAAGGAGGCACAGCATCCAGGGGAGATAGGCACAAGGAAGAGAGCCACAGCAGGGAGACAGCCCCCAGAGGAGAGAGCCACAGCGCACGGAGACAGAGGCACAGCACACGGGGAGAGACACACAGCGTACAGTGGGGAGAGAATGGCACAGTACAGGTGGGAGAGTGAGGTACAGCACACGGGGAGAGACACAGCGTACAGGAAGGAGAAGCACAGCGCACGGGGCAGAGGACAGAGGGGGAAAGGTACAACGCACGGGGGGAGACACAGCCCGCAGCCTATATATTATATATCTATACATAAAACGCATGTAGCCTTTATAGTACATATAAATTCAGCCCCCAGCTTTCTATATTATATATACTCAGCCTCTATATTATATATACTCCTGCCACAAGTCCATATACCAGTATGGGGCCCACTGAGATGCTTTTGCCTGGGGCCGACAAAAACCTGGGACCGGACGTGTATGTTTGATATACAGTGACGCTGTGTGTGTATTATACAATGGGGCAATATGTGTGTGGGGTGATGTGCATATTTCTGGGGCAGTCTAGTGCTACTTTTGTTTTTAAGGGTATCGTGTCAGTAAGTGCTGCTGAAGATGGAGAAGAGGGAAGTCTATAGAGATGAACTGTGGATGTCAAAAGTCATCATGGCGCCTGTGTTACAATGAAAGAAAAGAAATGGGAACGACTCCAATCAGAGAAGATGTCATCTACAGTATAAGGTAAAATGATGTAAACGTTTGTGATCCTACCTGCATCTCATCAGTGCTGTGATTCCTGTATGGTCCGCAGCCTGATGACTGGTAACAACAACTCCCAGCACTCCTTACCATCTTTAAAGACATGCTGGAGGTATAGGTTCATATGAGATACTGTAAGTGTATCATGGGGTTATCTGACCCTGAAAGAGATCACTGTAGTAATCCTGCATTCATGTCCTGACTGTTGTTCTGTTGCTGGATTCATCTACTGATGGTGGTTCTGTTGCTGGATTCATCTACTGATGGTGGTTCTGTCCCTGCATTTATCTCCTGATGGTAATTCTGCTGCTGCATTCATCTACTGATGGTAGTTCTGTTGCTGCATTATTGTCCTGACAGTTGTTCTGTCGCTACATTCATCTACTGATGGTGCTTTTATCGCTGCATTCCTCCACTGATGGTGGTTCTGGCCCTGCATTTATTTGTAGATGGTGTTTCTGGCCCTGCGTTCATCTAACTGATGGTGGTTCTGGTTCTGCATTCCTCTACTAATGGTGGTTCTGTCACTGGATTAATCTACTGACGGTGGTTCTGATCTTGTACATATGTTGCAAACAATAATGTACTTCATGGCTATGTTAAAATTGAAAAATCCTCAATGTATTTTTTGACTCCAAAAACTCAACCTACGTTATGGTGTGGTTACACTGAGTTTTTGAAGCAGAAAGTCTCCAACTCCTGAAATGCTCAAAACTTGGTTGTGGTGATGTATTCATGTAAGTGGCCCTTGGGATTGATTAAGCATGAATCTGTTTCTTGGCCTGAAAAATGTTGTGCACCCCTGGGCCATATGCTGGTCCAGTTACATCATGGTGATACAGATACGGTCACACTGTATATTGTTGGCTGTGTCTACTGAAGTGACGTCACATATTGCTCCTAGTACTAATTATGAGGTGTTCATAGTGTCAGGGTAAAAGAATACTGATCACCCCTGACAAGTCCTCACAGGATTCTATATAGTTAAGTCAGACAGTGACTGCTCTATGTGAGTTATTGCCAGAGACTGAACTTTGCTGCACATCAGATTGTCCTGTAAGGCTAGGGTCACACTCACGTTTTCAGCGCGTCCCGGGGAGTCACGCTGAAAACATAGTACTGTGTTATTGCTGACAAAACCTAACGCCATGTTAGCACCGCATTACCTCTGCCAATATTTACCCATGGAGATCCCGCCCCTAACGGGAGTCAAACGCCGGCATCTTAGTGCCGGTGTTTGAAATCTCGCGGTATTTCCAAGAAAAGACGCTCCAGGAAGCGTTAGGCACGGGGCCTCCATAAGTATTGGCAGCAGTAACGCGATGCTAACATGGCGTTAACACCGTGTTATTGCTGACAAAACCTATGTTTTCAGGGCGACCCCCAGGGACGTGCTGAAAACGTCCATGTGACCCTAGCCTTACTTTGCTTTACTTCCTATGTAAAAACGTATATCCAGTTTAAAAATAGTGCTACATGAGCATAATGTGTGATTTATCTGACCTATAGAAATGCTCATCTGAGTTGATCTGAGTGCACAGGCAGTACTCAGACAATACTGTAGTGTGAATATCACCTATGAAGCAGCCGGAGGTTTTAAGCCACAAGTCTGCAGTCACTGTCATTCTATGTGACTGCAGACTTGTGAATCCTCACAGTACTGTGGTGATTTGGCAGGCGTGTGACTGCAAGTATGTGATTTGCATACATGCGGTCACATGCCGACTAGACTTCTAAGCCTCACTTAATGCAACTGTATTGAGCAAGGCCAGAAACAGTCTAGTTGGAATGTAGCTGGGAATATACATATCACATGTATGCCATCACAAGACCGCCTGTTCCCAGCGCCAGCACTAGACAATTCTCACAGTGCACATGATGTGTGGACTCACAAGTCTGTCGTCACATATAGTGACTCTAGACATGTATCTCAAGATTGGACAACCCCTTTAAGGGTGAGCTGATACTCATGGGCCTCTGTTGTGTGCTTGACCCCCAGGCTAAAATTTGCCAGCCAGCCCCTGGAGGGAAATGTTATTTATTAACTATTTTGTGCCACATAACTCTGGTTTAGCAGAATAAAAATTCTAAATATGAAAATGTCAAAATTTTTGCCACATTTTTTATTTTTTTCACAAATAAACGCAAAACTTACCGACCTAAATTTACTACTAACATGAAGCCCAATATGTCATGATAAAACAGTCTCAGAATCGCTAGGATTCGTTGAAGCATTCCAGAGTTATTACCTCATAAAGGGACACTGGTCAGAATTGACAAAATGCCAAGGTCTTTAGGGTCAAAATAGGCTGTGTCCTGAAGGGGTTAAGAGACATTACCTTTTATTATATTTATTCTTATCACTTTTATAATCCATTGCATTTATAAGCATTGCAATGGATTATATGCAAGTGCTGCACTCGCATCTGACATGGTGTGCGAGGCTTTCTGTAGCTGGGATACCCGCAAGTTGTCATGATGACAATCCTGAGTTACCATGGCAGCCATCGGGTATCCGTAATCCTTTCATGGGCATCCTGATCACTTTGAAGAGGAGTGTGCTCCTCTCCCAGCCACCTAAATGTTGTGATTGTATTTTAATATGACCGGGCTGTGCCACCGGAGGATGTTCCAGGGCCAGAATCTTAGGTGGGACATCATGTCTGTGGATTACTACAGACCTACAGTGGTATTTTCTGGTCATCATAATGGGAGACCCAGACAATGGGGTTTAGGGCTCCGCCCTCCGGAGGTCACACTAGGTACTACAAGTTTGTAGACACCGCCTCCTCCGCATATAAACCCCCACCGTAGGAGAAATCCTCAGTTTTAAACTTAGTGTGCTCGGAGGATCACGCTTTGCTTGCACTTCACTGCATTCTCACAGCTTACGTGATGGCGTATGAAGACAAGGTAATTGGTCCCGGTCGGGACCCTCGACAGTCTCCCCGCTCACCCTTTGTGGAACACGCTGGTGGAGGTACCGGAGGGCTTTTAGCCTGGACACTTAGCTGTTCTCCCGGTACGCTGTCGTGCTTTCCCCTTTCCATCCCTCTGTGGAGGCTCTGGATAGGGGGAGCCTGGAGCCTTGCACAGCTCCGCTCCGTCCGAGGCCTCCCTAAATGGTGCTTACAGACCGGACGGAGCCAGCCCAGTCCGAGGCCTCCCATTATGGTGCTTACATTCCGGACTGGTGCTGTACCCCCGTCCGAGGCCTCCCTAAAGGTGCTTACAGACCGGACCGGCACTGAGGCCCCTTGTGGTCTCATGTGTGCCTGGGGGTAGTGTCTGTCACTTTGGTGGCATGGCACTCAGACCGCGCGGTTACCCTCGGGTCCGCGGTTCTGATAGTGTACCCTGTGCTGGGGTCACTCTGGCTGACCGCCCTGTGTGTCACAGGGGCTGAAGCTGAAGGCTGCTGCTGTTTGTTTTGTGCGGGCAGTCTATGTGTGTGTATGTGTATTACCTCACACTCTTTTCCCGCGCTGCGGGCTCTGGCACCTCCATTGCTGAGGCAGCCTGGAGGGGGAGGAAGCAGCTCTTGTGATGACTCACTGATGGGCGTGTTTTTTGTGTTCTCCCGCGTGTTCCTGGCCACGCCTACGTATTCACAGTCGGCGGCCATCTTCTCCCTCACTTCCCGGCTGGGATCTGGCTGCAGCGTGTGTCTGCACTCTCAGGGAGACCGGAACTCGCGGAGGTCACACAATTACACCGCTTCCTCCTACCGCTTCTAGCGGTCGGTAAGCCACCGGGTTCCCCGGTTTGTTTGTTTACAACTTGGCTTATTCCCCTACTGTGGAGATGTCCTCAGTAAGGAAGCATGCTGCTAAGGCAGCAGATGTCACCATTACCTGCGCTACATGCAACGGTTCACTGGTGGATGGGTCCTGCAATAATTGCGGGCGCCCAGAGGCCCAGACAGTTACTGCAGAGTCAGGATCTGCGGGTCTGTACCCTGAGGCTCGGCTGATCCCAGGGACATGGGAAACGCAGAGTAAGATAAATGAATCTCTGCTGGCCCAGATGTCCTCCATGTCGCAATCCCTGGAGGCACTTCATAGGAGGCTGGAAAACCCAGCTACTCCTCCTAGTTACCCCCGGGTGTCTCTTACTTCTACTGTGAGACCCCCTAAGCGAGCTCGTGAGGCCTCTCCAGAGCTCCAGGCTCCCTCTGAGGAGGAGCGTTCCTCTGATGGTGAGGAAGATGATGGGGGTTCTACTCTTGGGTCTGTCTCTGAATCTCCAGATGGGGTTGAGGATCTGGTGTCCTCCATCAATGAGACTTTACGTCTGGTCACTCCTCCCGAGGAGGTGACTGTGCACCCCAAGGAGGTCTATCAATGGCTGCGGCCGGAGGCTAGACCAAGTGGGGCCTTTATGGACCACACTAATTTTGGAAGGGTGATTAGAACACCCAGGTTACATCCTGGGCGGCGTTATGTCCGTAAAGCCAAGGACCTTCGCTTTCCCTTTCCTCAGGAGGTGCTTCAGGAGTGGTCGCAGTCCCCAAAGGTGGATGCTTCCATGACCAGGATTGCTGCACGTTCCTTATTTTCTGCCTCTGATAGCTCCTCATTGAAGGATGCTACGGATAGACAGGTTGAGCAACTCGCCAAGTCATCCTACGAGGCTGTGGGCTCTTCATTTGCCCCTAATTTTGCCACGGTCTGGACCCTACAGGCGATTACCTCCTGCTTGGATGGTATCTCTGACCTAGCTAGGTCCAGCCCAGAGGTCCTGGCGCTTACCGACAGGGCGAAGGCTTACGCGGATTACGCCAGGACGGCAACTTTGGAAACTGCCACTCGCTCGGCTGTGGCTTCCGCCAATGCTATAGCGATCCGCAGGTTGTTGTGGCTGCGTCTTTGGGACTCAGATGCCACGTCTAAGAAGATTTTGCAAAATCTTCCATTTTCTGGTGACAGGCTCTTTGGCACCGAGCTGGACAAGCTGATTAAGGATTCTGCTGAGTCTAAGATACCGCAGAATAAGCCTAAGCCACGGTATACCGTGAAAAGGAACCCAAAGCAGTGGTCCTTTCGCCCCAGCTCGCAGTCATCAGCAACGTCCACTCGCACGGACCGTGGGGGCAAGCCCTCTACCCAGTGGCGCGGCAAAGGTCGCCAAAAGAAGCCGGCAGGGGCAGCAGCTGCCACCCCCAAACCCGCTTCGGCATGACTCGCTCCTTCATCCTGTCTCCCCACAGGTGGGGGGCCGCCTGTCTCTCTTTCAGGACAGGTGGCTACTCCACGTCCAAGACCAGTGGGTCCGAGACGTAGTCTCAAGAGGCTACAGGATAGAGCTGACGTCGCAGCCGGTACACCGATTCCATCGGTCTGTCCCATCCCCAGACAAGGCTCAGGCTTTTCACCTGGTGTTGGAGGGTCTCCGCAGAGACGGAGTGGTGGTCCCAGTGCCCACGGGAGAGAGGTTCAGGGGTTTTTACTCCAACCTCTTTATCGTCCCAAAGAAGGACGGCTCTCTTCCGTCCGGTTCTGGACCTAAAGTTGTTCAACCGTCACGTGTTGATTCGGAAGTTCCGTATGGAATCCCTGCGCTCCGTGATCGCGGCGGTGTCACAGGGGGATTTCCTAGCGTCCATCGATATCAGGGACGCTTACCTTCACGTGCCCATTGCACCAGCTCATCAGCGCTGGCTGAGATTTGCAGTGGGGGAAGAACACTTCCAATTTGTGGCACTGCCGTTCGGGCTAGCCTCGGCACCGCGAGTGTTCACAAAGGTGATGGCCTCCATGATGGCTCTCCTGCATGTGCAAGGACACGCCGTCATTCCCTATTTAGACGACCTGCTGGTCAGGGCGCCATCGGAAGACCTTTGTCGGGTGAGCCTGGAGGCGACCATGAAGTCTCTGGAACAGTTCGGGTGGCTTCTCAACATTCCAAAGTCGACCCTGGTCCCGACCCAGTCATTGACATATCTGGGCATGGACTTCCACACAGACTCAGCCCTGGTGTCCCTACCTCAAGCCAAACAGCTTGCGATCCAGTCAGGAGTACAGACGGTTCTTCTGTCACCACAATCTTCCCTACGGGGATTGATGAAGCTGGTGGGACGCATGGTAGCGGCGATAGAGGCGGTGCCTTTCGCGCAGTTTCGCCTCCGACCTCTCCAGCTGGAGATCCTTCGCCGATGGGACAAAAGGACGATCTCTCTGAATCGGCTAGTGACGCTGTCACAACCGACCAGGGACTCCCTGCAGTGGTGGCTCCAGCCACATCACCTGTCACGGGGTCGGTCCTTCCTAAAACCGTCATGGTTAGTGGTGACCACCGACGCCAGTCTGAAGGGCTGGGGGGCGGTGTTCTTACACCACAGGGCTCAAGGCCTCTGGACTCAGTCGGAGTCGGCGTTGCAGATCAACGTACTGGAGATCAAGGCGGTCTATCTGGCGCTCCTAGCGTTTCAGACCTTCCTGTCGGGACGGCCCATTCGGGTACAGTCCGACAATGCGACGGCCGTCGCCTACATAAATCATCAGGGAGGGACCAGAAGCGCTCAGGCCCTCGCCGAAGTCCACCGCATTCTAGCATGGGTGGAGGAAAACGGCTGCCTGATCTCCGCAGTACACATCCCAGGGGTCGAGAACTGGGAGGCCGACTACCTGAGCCGACAGGGGATGGACGCCGGAGAGTGGTCCCTGCATCCAGAAGTCTTCCGGGACATCTGTGGGAGATGGGGCGTTCCGGACGTGGATCTGATGGCCTCACGGCTGAATCATCAGGTACCACAATACATGGCGCGGTCTTGGGATCCTCAGTCTCTGGGGGCGGATGCCCTGATCCTGAGTTGGTCCAGCTTCCAGCTGCCATATGTGTTCCCGCCTCTGGCTCTAATTCCCAGGGTTCTGTGGAAAATCAGGACAGAATGCAACAGAGCCATTCTGGTGGCTCCAGATTGGCCCAGGAGGTCCTGGTACCCGGACCTGTGGCAACTGTCAGGCGGACACCGGTGGGCTCTCCCAGAACGCGCAGATCTACTCGCGCAAGGCCCGTTCTTCCACCTCAATTCCAGGGCCCTCAGATTGACTGCATGGCTCTTGAGGCCTGGCTGCTGACATCCAGGGGTTTCTCTCCTGCGGTTGTTGCCACAATGAACCGGGCAAGGAAACCTGTCTCCAGGAAGATATACCACAGAACGTGGAAAATCTTTTTCTCCTGGTGTTCCTCTGGTGGTCGCTCACCGTGGCCTTTGTCCATCCCGACATTGCTGGCTTTCCTACAGTCGGGTTTGGAGTTGGGATTATCCCTTGGCTCTCTGAAAGGTCAAGTATCGGCACTTTCAGTGCTGTTTGACAGGCGATTGGCGCTTCTCCCGAAGGTCCGTCAATTTCTGCAGGGGGTGTCTCGGGTGGTTCCGCCTTACAGGCGACCTCTGGACCCTTGGGACCTCAACATGGTCCTGGCGGCGCTGCAGAAACCGCCGTTTGAGCCTCTGAGAGACATCTCTCTCTCTCGTCTGTCCCAGAAAGTGGTCTTTCTGGTGGCGATTACGTCTCTGAGGAGGGTCTCAGAATTGGCTGCACTTTCGTGCAAGTCACCTTTTTTGGTGGTTCACCAAGACAAGGTGGTGTTGCGTCCACGGCCTGAATTCTTGCCGAAGGTGGTTTCCACTTTCCACCTAAACCAGGAGATTGTTCTCCCATCATTTTGCCCCGCTCCCGTTCATCAGGTTGAGCGCGACCTCCATACTCTGGATCTCGTGAGAGCTGTACGCATTTATGTGTCCAGGACCGCCTCCTTTCGGAGTTCGGATTCCTTATTTGTCCTCACGATGGGTCGCTGTAAGGGGTCCGCGGCTTCGAAGTCAACCTTGGCCAGGTGGATCAAGGCTCCCATTCAAGAGGCATACCGGTCTTCTGGCTTGCCTCTCCCGGTGGGGTTGAAGGCACACTCTACAAGAGCTGTTGGTGCCTCATGGGCCTTGCGACATCGAGCATCTGCTCTCCAGGTGTGTCAGGCGGCCACTTGGTCCAGCCTGCACACTTTCTCAAAGCACTATATGGTGCATGCCCATGCCTCTGCGGATGCAAGTTTGGGCAGGCGGGTCCTCCAGGCGGCGGTTGCCCACCTTTAAGGGGGTCCGTGTATTATCCGTCTTGTTGAGGAACTCTTCCCGCCCTGGGGTATTGCTTTAGGACATCCCCATTGTCTGGGTCTCCCATTATGATGACCAGAAAAAAGAGAATTTTGTTTACGTACCGTAAATTCTTTTTTCTTTAATCATCAATGGGAGACCCAGCACCCACCCAGTTGTTCCGTTGCATGTTTGCATTTAATCTGTTCTCTGTTGAGACAGTGTTTTCCGGGTTGTTCAACCGTCTGGGCACGGCATTCTTCCCGATGTTTCGGGTGTGGTTAATTTTCTCCTCGCAGCTTATAGACTAAACTGAGGATTTCTCCTACGGTGGGGGTTTATATGCGGAGGAGGCGGTGTCTACAAACTTGTAGTACCTAGTGTGACCTCCGGAGGGCGGAGCCCTAAACCCCATTGTCTGGGTCTCCCATTGATGATTAAAGAAAAAAGAATTTACGGTACGTAAACAAAATTCTCTTTTTTGGGATTAATGAATTGGAGAAAGAACATGCATTTATTTGAGTAAAGATCTTTCTCTATATTTTGTGTTTATTTCTTTTTACATACAGGATTAGTAATGGGGGGATCACGTAGACCCCTACCCATTACTAAACCATGGCTTCGTGGCAGCTGTGATTTTTTTTGACAAATCACAGCTGTCATTAGCCCCTTATGTTACCCCAATTGCCACTGTACCAAGGCAATCTAGATTTGCCAGGTAACGTGCCAGGATTTGGCATATTTAATGGATGTGCCAATTCTTAGGTGGCTACTGGCTGCTATTCTAGCCTGGGGAGGTCCCTATAACCATGGGCCTTCATAGGCAGAGAATTCCAGCCCTTAGCTGTGTGCTTTATCTTGACTGCATATCAAAATTGGAAGAACCCCATGCCGTTTTGTTAAAAAGTAATTCTAATATAATTAAAGCTGGGATTGCAGCTGTCTCCTTTATCTGCACTGGGTATAAAATACAGGGGACGCCACACCATTTCTTTCAATTATTTTTTTTTTTTATACTAGTATGTAGGGCATCCAATCACAGACTCTGTCACAGTGGGTGGGCAGGGGAATATTGATAAGGTTTAATGAGTGGACCTGGAAGCAATGTGACAGTGGCGCCAAAACCCAGTAAGTATAATTATCCTGCTTTAATAATCGTTTTGCTTCTTTTTGCAACCCCCTAGCCCTTACTACCACCATTTTAAAGCACTAAAGTTTGGGTCCCAATTAACCTATGGGGATCGGGCTCAAGTTTGGGACAAGCCCAGTCCTGAACCAGACTTCCTTTTTAAGCCTGGCCGGATTCAGCGAACGTGAACATTAACAGGTTTGCCCATTTCTTTTTTATATATAAATTATTTTAGGATGTTCAACATTAATAACAAATTGAATAAGCATCATCATTTATAACAACATTGTTTTTTAAAAGGGGTAAAAAACAAGATATAACAAGATAAAATTGGGAGTATAACAGGGAAAGAGTGGGGGTGAGGTGAGGTAGGGAAGATGTAGGAGCAGAGGAGAGGGAGTTCAGCCGTGACTAGCATATGTGTATTGTAGGAGGAGCGGAAGGCAGAGGTTCTCCCATTTCTACCCGGCACCCCTACCATTCAATTGCTGTTGAGGCCAGTGGAGGCTGGAAGTGATCAGGTGGGGAACAGAACTACACAACTCTGTGAACTGTATGGTGGCCATAAGTCATTAGTACAAATTACTAGAAAACCCCTTTAAATTTTCTGAAATACAAATATTTTTTTCTCACAGCTGTTAATTTCAGCGGTTTTTCCATAAGAAATCTGTCTTCTACTCCAGAGATCTGCTCAGTCAGTGGGAGTCTCTGTCACTCTTTTTTACCATGTCAAATTCTGTATACATTGTGCAACATTTTGATAAATTTAGCCCAAACTGCGTTGGCATCGGAAAAAGTCCTGGCTATAATGTACCTATAACATATATGTTATATATTCACCCAGAGTTAGTCACTTCATACCTTGCAGCATTTTCTGTTTTGCAGATAGTTTAGCAGTTATTTGCTCTTGTGATATGACTTCCTCAATTACAGAATAAGCAATCAACATTTTAAATCAGATCATTATTACATGACATACAGACTGTGTAATGCTCCTAACCAAAAAACAAAAATACATATATCGTATTCTTTGGATTATAGGACACACTCCCCCTCCCCCCCTAATTGGGAGAGAAATGGGAGGTGGTGTTTTGTAAATTGAACCTTTCTTTCCTAGGGGTTGCAGTGGCGGTTCAGCGGAGGTACAGGAGGATGTCCGTAGTGGGGCAATGTTTGTGCACCTGTGGCTGGGGGTGTCATGGTGTACAGCGGTGTATGGTAGTGTTCAGCGGGCATCAATACTTCCGGGTTCCGGCAAATGGCTGTGGAGACAGAGCAGGCGCACCTAAAAATCTCAGAGAGCCGAGAGCTCACTCTGTGCCTACACTGTCTCTACATGATGGACTTCAAGAAAATGGCTCCAGAGGAGGTGCATATGCAATTGGAGATTTTGGCTGTCCAATATCTTCATATGCGCCTGCGCTCCAACCGCAGCTATTTGCTGGTATCCAGAAGTATCAATGCCCGCTTGACATCGTGACACCCGCAGCTCCAGGCCTGCAAGCATTACCCCATTTCTGACATCCGCCCTACCTCCTGCCCGCAGTATTGCCTCCATCGATGACTGCCACCACCGCGATCCTGCCTTCTGTGACCCTGTCACTCTACCACCATCGTGTTTCCCTCAAGTAAGCTACACTGCACATGTCCATGAGATGCAATAGGATGGCCCCCTATTTTAAATATTTTTTTCCTACTTACTTTTTCTAAATTTGGGGGTGCGTCCTATAAAGTGAAAAATATGGTATATTCATTTTATTTAATCCCTTATGTATCTAATATGTGTCCTGCAGGCCGGGAATACACAGACTTTTGCCAGTACTGCTGATAGATTTTAACTATCAAGTGTCTGCTGCATGAAGTATAACTGCAGAGACGGCATGATAAAATCAATCAGTAATGTAGTAAAATAAAGAGGCTTCAGTCATATGAGGAGACTGTAGTAGTCAGGTCCATTTAACTATTTGTGTTGTGTGACTTGAGGCAGGGGTTAGACATAAGGCATTCCTGAGGATTGTCACCGAGAAGCAGCCAGCTGCATTATTGCTGACTGCATTACAAGTAAAAGCTGCGATCTACGCAATGAGAGTAAATGGATGCTGGGAACACTTCTCCAACTGCTTCTAAATCACATGATTCCCAACACTTCAGGGAGCAACCTAGGGTCACATATTTTTTGCGTATAAGGGGTAAAGCTTATATATGCCAGAAAGAATTGGTTAGCATTCAGAAATTGCAGCATGACAATGTAAACTGGTGAACTGTTTTATGGTTCTCGTAGAAGACCTCAGCGATTTATAGAGAATGGCTCCATTAATGTGTTATGAAGAGGAACCATAAACATGTGTCTCCTGGCATGTCACCACTCGAGTCAGCCTGCTACCGAGGTGCAAAATGTCTCCTGGCGTTTCATATTTTAGATTTTATGCTGAGGTGTCTCTCTCTACCTTGTTTGTTTTTTCCATTATGGAAAAAGCTGTTTTATTGGCTAATTGCTTTTTTAACCCTTTTATCTAACACTATAGGAAATGCAGTGACAAGAAAGTTCCTCTCTAGCTTTATGTTATCCAATTAGTCATTTTCATGGAGCATTGCAGGATATTTGTGAAGGTTATTCCAAACTGCACGATACTGCGGCACACTCTAAATGATTGATAGTAACACCAAAAGCCACCAATGCTCTACTCTTCCTATTCTTGTCCCAGTTGTAGATTCATGCCATGCAGTAACTAAAGCACAGGAGACACTCCAGGAGTGATGCCATAACCGTCAGTCTTATAGCACGGTGTGAGAAGTAAGATCATCACTCCTTTATGCAGACAGACAATCCTGCATCATTCCGAATCACATAAAATATACCTTCACCTCCTTATCATTTAAATCTACAATTACATATGATATTTCCTGAAATTTACTACCGGTACTTGCAATTAAAATGCATCCTGAAGAAGATACGGTACTTGTTTCATTTTTTTTATATTTTGGAAAACTCTAAGCAGAGCACATATATCAAAGGCAAATCTTAAGCTTTATGCTGCAAAAAGTTTTGACACCTTCTGGGACATGAATCTGAAGTAGTGCCAGCTAACTGATTAAAATCACCCAGAAACAATGATTCACTTAAAAAATGGCTTAGTTAATTCCAACAACTTAGGATAGTGCTTTGTTGGCCACAGTCCCAGCCAATACAGGTTCAGGGTCAGGAGCTAGACCAATAGCATCAGCTTCATCATCCATTGCCTCTTTACTGGCTTGGACCCTGTTCAGTGAGGGTAAGAAATCTTTATGTGAAGATGTGCATATTCATTAAGATGTTTAAGGCTTCTACTGCAGTAAGATTCTATAATGGCACATGCTTTTATATTAACAAAAAGGACTTTATCAGGGTGATTTTACACGCAGTGTCTTTGCTGCATTGCTTCTTTTTGCTTTCTCTGCATTATACCCCTTGCAGCAAAATCTGCTGCTGGCAGTAAATCAGTAGGGAACTCTTAAAATGAACCTGTCAATAGCATGAATCAGAGCTTGACTGCTTAATTACTTTCTACCTGCCCCACTCCAGTTGATTTAGGGTACCTTTACACGTCGCAACATTGCATGCAATTTCACTTGCAACTTACTGGTTGCAATGAAATCATGGACACATTGTTCCATTTTGTTGCCGTGTACAAATGTAACAATGTGTCCATGATTTCACTGCAACCAGTAAGTTGCAAGTGAAATTGCATGCAATGCTGCGACATGTAAAGGTACCCTTAGGGCCGCTTTACACACACCAACTTCTGTGACCCACTTCTGAACAGATCTCTGGTTGCAGTGAAATCATGGACACATTGTTCCATTTTGTGGCTGTGTACAAAATGGAGCAATGTGTCCATGATTTCATTGCAACCAGAGATCTGTTCAGAAGTTGGACACAGAAGCTGCTGTGTGTAAAGCGGCCCTTATGGCCACTTTACACGTCCCAACGTCGGTCCGATATTGGATCCAACGACGCGGGAGCGCACTTTTTCTGGGCAGAATTCCAAGATCGCATAGGAGATGTTACACAGCGCGATATCAGCAGGCAACGCCACTACGATGTCTACACCCCCTTGTAAGGCCGACCCAGGAACGACCATTTAACATGGGAGAGAATATGGGAAGTTGTACTCCACATCGTTGTTGGGCTTGTACACAGCACGATCCTGCCATAACGCCCATCCAATATCGGGCCGTTGGAGAGCAGGCTCATTTGATCCCCGATATCATTTTGGCATCGTTCGTGCATCATATTGGACGTTTAAACCATACAACGCACGAACGATATAGGGGCCAACGCACGAACCCACGTGACTTTTTATCGGAGTTGGACGCCGATATTGGGACGTGTAAAGTGGCCATTACAGTTTATGCTGCTCATGGTTCGGGCTGCATGAATGTAACGAGTTTCCCTTTAAGCATACTTCAAACATTGTGTATTATTCTGTATCATTCTAGGTTTTTTTTCCTCACTTTTGCAGGGGGAAGGGGTGTTTAGGTGCTTTTTTAATTGTTATGGTTCCTTTCTTTTTAGAAAGGAGTATGCTACAGTGCTGTAGGTGTGAAAATAAATGTATAAACGCATACATTTCAAGGTGTTTTCGAGGAGCCGTGCTATTAAAAGAAAAAAAACTTTGCCAAACCACACTGGATGTTTGTGATCTGCTTTTTGTGCTGCGTTTTTGAACCAAAAACGGATGAATTTTTGTCATGCCAGCAAAGTCTGAGAGATTGCTGAAATGCTGTGCCAATGTCTGAGTTTTTTCCTGATCAGGTTTTTTCAAAAACTTGATCAAGAAAAGAAGTGGCATGTCGTATATTTGATCATGTTTTGGAGCAAAAACGCTCCAATACTGGCCCTCCCCAGCGACCCCACTGTGATTTCTTGCTTTTGTACACTGGCAAAACTAGCGCAAAATGACTTACAGGACCTTCACCCCATATGGCTCGTCCTGAGTCACATGGGTCACACAGGTCCTGGAAGTAGTGTACACAGAAGGAAGAAATCACTGGTCACTGTGGGATAACCGGGGAGGGTAATAAAGTGTGTGTGTCTGTCTCTGTGTGTCTGTTTTTGTCCCCTTATTTGTGCAGCATATTTACTGTGCACAAACACAATATAGTTGTGCTGATTTCTTTCTTTATTTGATTTTTTTGAAAACCTGATAAGGTTTTCATGCCGAATTTTACTGACCACAAATTGAACATTTTTTTTCTGTGTGAACATAGCCTAAAGGTATGTTCGCATGGTACATATCCATTGCGGAGGCAAAACCATAGCAAATCCACAGCAAGAGTACCTGCAAGTCCAAATGAACAACAGAGACTGAAATCTGCTGTGAAAGCCTAAAGCCAACTCAATTTACAAGACTTTCTCCACAGCATGCGAAAGACATGTCAAATAATTTCATCCCCAATGCTGTATTTATAATAAACTGGATTTCCCATACAGAAAATCTGTTGTATGTTAGTGTTAACATACCCTCTGGATGTATGTCCTAGGGATCAGTTTACATATGGCGTGATGTCATGCGTGCATTTTGTTTTTTGTAATGAGATTGAGTGGCGTGCTAATCAGAAGAAATGGCAGGAGTGCTGGGAGTAGGGCTCTGGTCCAGTGGCCACATATCATGTTTCCCTCAAAAATTAGACAGTTCTATAATATTTTTGGCTGTAAAATATGCACTAGGGCTTATTTTAGGGGATGTCTTATATTTTGGCATCAATGATGGGGTCGCCTGTTAATAAAAGATTAATATTCACCTCTTCCCACACCCATAATACCGTTTAACCCTCTGCACCTGCGTCCATGATTGGACCATGTGTTTTATTGGAAATGAATATTCACCACCTTCCCATACTCATAATCACGCCCACCCCTCTGCCAGTGTCAGTCATTTAAATGTGTATGTATGCCAATGTTAGAGTTTGAAAGATGTAATGAAAAATGAATATTCACTCCCTCTGTCCCACCCATAATCCCACCCACGCCTCTGCTGGCAAATTTGTCTTAATGAAAAATTTAATGTTCACCCCTTTCACAGCTCATAATCTCGCCAGCATCAGTGATTGGAACTTGTGTTAAAGAAAAAATGTATATTTATTACTTTCTCCACCCACCCCTCTGCACCATCTTTAGCGACTCAGAGTGGCTGCAGGTTTACTGCTTGAGAATTGCAGTGCAATGCTCTCACTGGTGGGTGGCTCTTGTGGTGGAGAATATTTATTTTTTCATTAACATAAGTTGCAATCACTGATGCTTGGGATTGGGCGGGTTTATGTACTGGGGAAGGGGTTAATATTCACTCCATTAATTAACATGCGACTATAAACATTGGGATTTACAGCAATACAACAGGGCAATGTGTGGTGCCCCACTAAGAGTGCGTCACACAAGGGTACTGCACCCCTGACTAAAGGTGCCGTATGCTTTGTTTTGGTGTTGAGTAGAATAAGCCTGAAGCTCCAGCACCACATGCAAAAACTTAGTGATAGAGGACCAATTAGACGCCCGTTACTAGGGTAACTGGTTCTGGGGGGAGGAAAGACTAGGTAATAAAGCAGTGGGGAAAGCAGCAAGGAGTTAGTGAGAGGTTAGTCAAGTGAGTGCAGTGAAGTGAAAGGAGACGCTGCAGATGAAGCAGAGTTGGAGAGCTACATAACAGAAGGGAGAAGCTACCAGGGAGGGCATCTCAATCTGGTAACCCAGAAGAGAAAGGGGCCAAGAACAGAACGGGTAACCCAATATCCTAGCCCAGTCCAAACCCGGAGTACCGGCTCCGGAGTGGTCCAGCCGGTTACATCCCTGAACCACAAACCCGGAGTGGTCGATGACTTTTTAGGAGCATGACCCAACCGCCCTACACCAAGCACGGTCCCCACCAGAAGCACTAGACTGATTTGGGTTCTCCTTGGAGAGATAAGGTGATCCCATTTATCTCGATGGGCCTGGTCTAACAAGCGGGATCCGTGCAGGGAAGCAGGGCAAGGGACAGTGAGCGTGATAGAGAAGGAACACCAGTGGAGCTTCAGAGGGACACTGCTCATTGCCAGAACCACCAGGTCCACTACTCTGCAAAAAGAACTGCATTACCCTGTAACCCTGCAGAATTACCGGAGTAAAATACCCATTCAGAGTGAGCAACGTGATAGTGATTTCTTCCTTGAACTGTGATTTACCTGCCTTGCTCCACAGTGACTGTGCTGCCGTACTCCACCATCCATTCCTACTTTCAATACCCTGGGGCCCCCGCTCCTCCTGTAGGGAGCTACTCCATCTTGCTGCCATCCATCACCCCGGAGGTTCCAGCAGCACCGGTGCCATCACCGGGACCTACAGGTGGCGTCACAAACAGGCATTATTTTTATTATTTTTCTTTTCCACCTTTTCCACATTTTCATTGCCCACCAGGGCCACAGCCTCAGGCACGCCATCCGTGACCTCCAGACTGCGCCTGAGATCTGAGTCCCCTGGCCTGGGTGAGTCAAATGTACACCCCCAATAAAAATTACTTATCCTAAAAGGGCTGCTCAAGCCCTATTTCAGTATACTATAAGTATAATGATCTGCAACTAGGGCTTATTATTGGAGTAGGGCTGCAAAAAGGCTGCCAAACCTGCTACGGCTTATTTCTTGGGTAGGACCTATTTTCTTGGAAAAACAATGCTATTTACATGATTGGTGGCCCTGAGTCCTGCTATTCTTAACTCTATGAACCCGATTCATAAAAGATTTTGTGCCAATATTTTGGCATGAAAAGCTTTGAAATGTCACAACATTTTGGCCCAACTCAAGGCTGTGCTAAAAGTGTGCTAATTTTGTTTTTTTATCACACCATTTTGGCCCAACTCCCAGTGTACCTTTTAATGAATCAGTAGCGTCTGACTCCAGGACAGCCTCTCTTCAACACCAGTGTGAACAACCATTTATATGTACTATAATGCAGTGTGGGGCACATTGCTGGATGGAAAAAAAACGTTTCTCCCAGCAAGTACCTTTCGCACTAGTGACCAGCAGGGAAAATGTCAAATCTGGCCTGAACCTTCGTTGCTACTTCGGGTTTTTAGGGCAACACCTGAGTTGCATGCTTGTAGCAATTAGGACAGTATAAATAGGCAGCCAGAGCTTGTCAATATGTGGTGTTATGGCCACTTTACACGTCCCGATATCGGCGTCCAACTCCGATAAAAAGTCACGTTGTTCATGTGTTGGCCCCGATATCGTTCGTGCGTTGTATGGTTTAAACGTCCAATATGATGCACGAACGATGCCAAAATGATATCGGGGATCAAATGAACCTGCTCTCCAACGGCCCGATATTGGATGGGCGTTGTGGCAGCATCGTGCTGTGTAAAAGCCCAACAACGATGTGCAGTACAACTTCCCCTATTCTCTCCCAAGTTAAATGGTTGTTCTGGGTCGGCTGTACAAGGTGGCGTAGACATTGTAGTGGCGTTGCCTGCCGATATCACGCTGTGTAACAGCTCCTATGCGATCTTGGAATTCTGCCCAGAAAATGCACGCTCCTGCGCCGTTGTATCCAACATCAGACCAAAGTGGCCATTAGGGATGAGGGAAGATACAATGGGCATAAATAAAGATGTCTCCATCTGAAATGTGTTGATGTTGTCACACAAAGCATGCATATTATCTATGTTTTGCACTAAGAAACTTTACATAAAAAAATCCTTCACATGGAAGAGCTGGAAGCATTTCTTTCCATTTATTGGATTTCCTTGTGTCAACACCTGACCTGGTTCTGTGGTCCTTGAGGATTGTAAGGGTGCGTGCACACGGTCCGGAGGAGCTGCGTGTTGGATGCAGCTCCTCCAGACCCGAGGAAAGCCACAGGTGGCCGCAGGGAGACTGCAGCCGCCCTCTACTCACCATGTGCGGTGGGTGCAGGGAGAAATGAACATGCTGCGAAGGAGCGGACTCCCGGCAACCCGCACCCCAGCTCCAAAGACGCTGTTAAGACGGTTAAGCATAGTGAGGATGGGATTTCTTGAAATCCCATCCACTATGCTAGTACTGTACTACGCAGCGTTTTGGACGCAGCGTCTTGCCGCTGCGTCCAAAATGCTGTGTACACTGATCGTGTGAACGGAATCTTAGGAGACAACTTAGGTGCGCTGGATTCTGTGATTTGTACACTTTGCACCATTAGGACTATATTTGATGGTAGGTTAACATGGATGACCTTTCCTTCTAGTTATGCCACAAAGCTGCAGTATTTTTAGACTAGTTATTAGGAAATATAATAAAAAGAAAAATAATTAGTTAACATTCTTTTTGTATGGGAAAACAGGTATGTACAGCTCCAGCAAAGCTTAGATGTAATGCAGTAAATGTTCATCATATATCACCTTTGGTGACGTCACCGCTTAATGCTCACAGCCTCACTGACTCATCACACAGCAGGGGAGCACATTTCCGCTCCCTGCTGTGTGATGTAGCAGAGCTAAATGAGTTCAACAAGAAGAAGGAAGACAGAAGAAAGAAGACAGAAGAGAGAAGACCTGGATCTTTGGAGGGATATGTGGTGGTAATAAAGATGGTGTCCCTAATGCTGTCTGTGTCTTTATTTTTAATAAAGAATTTTTCTCTGTGTGGTGTTTTTTTTAACCCTTTATTGGAGATTCTTAGTGGCCAGGTCAAACTTGGCCTGACATTAAGAATCTCGGGCTTAATACCAGCTTGTATAACAAAGCTGGTATTAACCCCTTTATTACCCAGCGTGCCTCCGCCACCAAAGCAGCTGGAAGAGCCCGGTAAGGCGCCTGGAAATGGCGCTTATTATTAATGCGCCATTTTCAGGGGCGGCTGCGGGCTGCTATTCTTTAGCGTGGGGGAGCCCTATAACAATGGGCCCTCACCCCGCTGAGAATACCAGCCCTCAGCTGCTTAGTCTTACCTTGGCTGGCATGGAAAATAGGGCAGAGCCCACGCATTTTTTTTTGCCAGCCAAGGGGAAATTAAGCAGCTGAGGGTGGCAGCTCACAGTTTGCCTGCTTTCATCGGGCTAGACTTAAAAATGCTGCGAAGCCCCACGCGTTTTTTTTTTTAAATAATTATTTATTTTACACCCTACAACGCCAGGTTGGTTGCCATACACTAATGTGTATGGCAACCAAGCAGAATCACTGTCCAGACTGAGAAAATCCAGTCTGATTACAACAGCCAATCACAGAGGCTCCCACAGAATGTGAGCTCCTGTGATTGGCTGCTAGTTTGACAGTCTAGTGAATATGTAATGAGTTTAATAGGCGGCCCCGGAAGTAACAGCGGGAGCTGTTATAACAATTATACAGGACTCGGATTCGTAGACTCGCTCAGACTCGCTGCTGACAGCGGGTATCCGTGAAGCGGTGCGATTGTTTAAACGATTTGGGGAGATTCAAGCTACATAGCGATGTGATATAGCGAGTCTAGCGAGTGAGAAAAAGTAAACTCTGACAAAACTAGGATTGCCATTGACTTGCATTGGACTCGTTACTGTGCGAGTAATCGCTGGGAAACTCGCCGAGTACCGAGACCTGCGAGTCCCTTACTACTCGCCGAGTAACGAGTCCTAGCGAGTAGACTCGCCCATCCCTACTGAGGACCGAAATGTCCACCACGTAGATGCCTGAAGGCCATTAAAGGCAATATAAATTGCTTGTGGAGTGCTGCAGTCATTATTGGTTATATATATATATATATATATATATATATATATATATATATATAATTCAAAAAAGCTGCACAGCACTCAGCAGACCAGTGTGAACTGGTGCAAGCATAGGACGCAGAGATTAAATAAACTAAGTAAAAGTCCATGCAGCACACAGCTACCACCAATGATGCACAGTGCTAACAAGCCATCACCTGTAGGTTAATGAGGGTGCAATTACATTGCAGCAAAGGAGTCTGCAACTCCATATAATATATAATTCAAAAAAGCTGCACAGCACTCAGCAGACCAGTGTGAACTGGTGCAAGCATAGGACGCAGAGGTGATGGAGGGTATAGATGGTGCCTGCCCACCGCGAGGTGGGGGGTGGACAAGGAGGGCTTGGATGTCAGATAGGGCTCATCAGACCTGGAGTCACTTTGTCGTAGTTGATGAGCAAGCAGACATTGGCCAATGTATGTACTAAGAACTCCAGATTAAAAGAAAGATTATTGAGTTTTTTGAAAAACGTAAGTTTTGAATTTTTTCCTCAAACATATATGGCTTGTTAGCACTGTGCATCATTGGTGGTAGCTGTGTGCTGCATGGACTTTTACTTTAGTTATATATATATATATATATATATATATATATATATGTACATACGGTATATGATCTGAAACTGTTTCCTGGTGAAGTAGCAGCGCAGGTTTATACACAATTCATGACCCTATATCGACACCTTAATTTCCATTGGCAGATAGTTACCTTTAATTCTGATCATACAGAAATGTGAGAGCTTCAAGCAATCACTGGCTGCAGTGGTGATATGTTGTTCCCAGCCACTGATAAGCAGCCCAGACTTCACCCGCACAGCTAGATTTGGCTGTTAAGATATTCAGCAAGAGAAGTCCAGTGGTCAAGGATTGGAAATAGGCAAGGGACCCCAGCAATGGTACAGAAAGTGACCAGCAGGTGTTGTTAGATTACATATATATCATATATATAGTTGGATAGTCGATAAAACCTTTAAGGCTACTTTCACACTACGATTTTTCTAAATCCGAATTTGGCCCCATGCAGCCCTATGGGCATTGGACTGAATCAGATGTGCACTAAATGCCATCCGATTTGGTCCGATCCGATTCTGTCCGATGTTTTTATCGGTGCAAAAATCGGAGCATGCTCCGATTTTTGCACCGAAAATAAAATCGGACAAAATCGGTTAGGACCAAATCGGATGGCATTTAGTGCACATCCGATCCGATCCGATCCTTTAACATGGGGCCCTATGGAGCAGGGTCCCAGGAAACATCTGATGTGTCCTCGGACCCGATTTTACTGTACTGAGCATGCTCAGTACATGCTCAGTACACTAAACCTATTGTGTGCCGCCTAATTTAACTTCTGCAATGTATATACATACATTGCAGAAGTTAAATATAAGTTAAATCAAGTGTTTAAAATAAAAAATCTTTATTCTCACCTTCCAGCGCTCCCTCGGCGTCTCCAGCTGCAGCTGCTCGGTAACAGGACCTGTGATGATGTCAGAACCCGATCAGCTGATCGGGTCACATCACCGGTTACCGCGGTAACCGCTGACGCTTCTGACGTCATCACAGGTCCTGCACACCCGATCGGAGGCTGATGGAGACGCCGAGGGAGCGCTGGAAGGTGAGAATAAACATTTGTTATGTTGAGGGGACATGAGAGGGGACATGAGGGGGAACAGGAGGGGGGACAGTGGGGAGAGAGTAGGGGGACACTAGGGCAAAACAGGGGGACAGCAGGGAGACAGCAAGATGACAGGAGGGAGAGAGGAGGGGGAGCTAGGTGACAGCCCAAACTGATCCTGCAAAAAGTAGGATTCGGATGCCTATTTGGCATCCGATTGCAGAGATCAGTTTGGATCCGATGCTGTCCGATTTTCATCGGACAGCATTGGATTTAGAAAAATCGTAATGTGAAAGTAGCCTAAGCAGTATCAGGCTTCCTGTGTGATTTTGTGCCATTACAGGAAATTGGCACTGGCGCAAACTCCCTGTAATTTGGTTTGAAGCCAGGGACAAGGAAGCACGTGGTGATGGCACGTGGGGCTTTCGTGACTTCATGTAAGCCCCGACAGACAGCACTGTAACAAAACAGCAGCAGCAGGTTTATCATTCTAACAAGGTAAAACAAGTCAATTGAGAATGGGTTATCATAGTAGTGGACAAATCCTTTAACTTAAAGGGCATCTGTAACCAGGTTTTTGCAGCCTAATCTGAGAATAGCATAATATAGGACCCGAGATCGTGATTCCAGCGATGTGTCACTTACTGGGCTGCTCAGTGTAGTTTTGATAAAATCCACTGTTTAATCAGCTGGGGATTATCATTAGCAGTCTACTTGGCCTGCTGCCAGGTAGTCTGGCATATTCACAGACTGCTAACAGAGAAAGCAACAGAGAAAGCACTAATTACCGTATATACTCGTATATAAGCCGAGTTTTTCAGCCCAAAAATTGGGCTGAAAAGTCCCCCCCTCGGCTTATACACGGGTCATACGGTATGCTGTGGGGGGGGGTGTGACCGGGGGCTGGAGGAGGAGGAGGGGGCCGCGGTGACCGCAGGCGGTCACGTGGGGCCGCCTCATTAGTGCAATGAATATGCACGGCATCCCCCCGTCCATCAGCGGCGGGGGGATGCCGTGCATATTGCACTACACAGCCCCCTCCCCTTAATATGCGTCCCCCAGTAGTAATAAACAGCCCCCCCTCCTTATCATGTCCCCCCCGGCTGCGGCAGCTGTGAAAATAACAAACACTTTATACATCACCTTCCGGCGCAGCTCTCCGCTCCTCCGGTCCTCAGCTCCTCCGGTCCCGACTTCTTCTTCTTCCTTGTTGTGCCGGTGTCATGTGACCGGGCGCAGGAGATGACGTCATTTCCTGCGCGCGGTCACAAGCCGGCACATCAAGGAAGAAGAAGAAGTCGGGACCGGAGGAGCTGAGGACCGGAGGAGCGGAGAGCTGCGCCGGAAGGTGATGTATAAACTGTTTGTTATTTTCACAGCTGCCGCAGCCTGGGGGGGATGTGATAAGGAGGGGGGGGCTGTTTATTACTACTGGGGGACGCATATTAAGGAGGGGGGCTGTGTACTACCACTGGGGCTGCTGGATACTACACTGGGGCTGTATATACCTCTGGGGCTGCTGTATACGACCACTGGGGCTGTATATACCACTGGGGCTGCTATATACTACCACTGGGGCTGTATATACCTCTGGGGCTGCTGGATACTACACTGGGGCTGTATATACCTCTGGGGCTGCTGGATACTACACTGGGGCTGTATATACCTCTGGGGCTGCTGTATACTACCACTGGGGCTGTATATACCACTGGGGCTGCTATATACTACCACTGGGGCTGTATATACCTCTGGGGCTGCTGTATACTACACTGGGGCTGTATATACCTCTGGGGCTGCTGTAAACTACCACTGGGGCTGTATATACCACTGGGGCTGCTATATACTACCACTGGGGCTGTATATACCTCTGGGGCTGCTGTATACTACACTGGGGCTGTATATACCTCTGGGGCTGCTGGATACTACACTGGGGCTGTATACTACCACTGGGGCTGCTGTATACTACCACTGGGGCTGTATATACCACTGGGGCTGCTATATACTACCACTGGGGCTGTAAATACCTGTGGGGCTGCTGTATACTACACTGGGGCTGTATATACCTCTGGGGCTGCTGGATACTACACTGGGGCTGTATATACCTCTGGGGCTGCTGTATACTACCACTGGGGCTGTATATACCACTGGGGCTGCTATATACTACCACTGGGGCTGTATATACCTGTGGGGCTGCTGTATACTACCACTGGGGCTGTATATACCTGTGGGGCTGCTGTATACTACACTGGGGCTGTATATACCTGTGGGGCTGCTGTATACTACACTGGGCTGTATATACCTCTGGGGCTGCTGTATACTACACTGGGGCTGTATATACCTCTGGGGCTGCGGTATACTACCACTGGGGCTGTATATACCACTGGGGCTGCTATATACTACCACTGGGGCTGTATATACCTGTGGGGCTGCTGTATACTACACTGGGGCTGTATATACCTCTGGGGCTGCTGTATACTACACTGGGGCTGTATATACCTCTGGGGCTGCTGTATACTACACTGGGGCTGTATATACCTCTGGGGCTGCTGTATACTACACTGGGGCTGTATATACCTCTGGGGCTGCGGTATACTACCACTGGGGCTGTATATACCACTGGGGCTGCTATATACTACCACTGGGGCTGTATATACCTGTGGGGCTGCTGTATACTACACTGGGGCTGTAATATACCTCTGGGGCTGCTGTATACTACACTGGGGCTGTATATACCTCTGGGGCTGCTGTATACTACCACTGGGGCTGTATATACCTGTGGGGCTGCTGTATACTACCACTGGGGCTGTATGTACCTGTGGGGCTGCTGTATACTACACTGGGGCTGTATATACCTCTGGGGCTGCTGTATACTACCACTGGGGCTGTATATACCTCTGGGGCTGCTGTATACTACCACTGGGGCTGTATATACCTCTGGAGCTGCTGTATACTACCACTGGGGCTGTATATACCTGTGGGGCTGCTGTATACTACCACTGGGGCTGTATATACCTGTGGGGCTGCTGTATACTACCACTGGGGCTGTATATACCTGTGGGGCTGCTGTATACTACCACTGGGGCTGTATATACCTCTGGGGCTGCTGTATACTACCTCTGGGGCTGCTGTATACTACCACTGGGGCTGTATATACCACTGGGGCTGCTATATACTACCACTGGGGCTGTATATACCTGTGGGGCTGCTGTATACTACACTGGGGCTGTATATACCTCTGGGGCTGCTGGATACTACACTGGGGCTGTATATACCCTGGGGCTGCTGTATACTACCACTGGGGCTGTATATACCACTGGGGCTGCTATATACTACCACTGGGGCTGTAATATACCTGTGGGGCTGCTGTATACTACCACTGGGGCTGTATATACCTCTGGGGCTGCTGTATACTACACTGGGGCTGTATATACCTCTGGGGCTGCTGTATACTACACTGGGGCTGTATATACCACTGGGGCTGCTATATACTACCACTGGGGCTGTATATACCTTGGGGCTGCTGTATACTACCACTGGGGCTGTATATACCTTGGGGCTGCTGTATACTACACTGGGGCTGTATATACCTCTGGGGCTGCTGTATACTACCACTGGGGCTGTATATACCTGTGGGCTGCTGTATACTACCACTGGGGCTGTATATACCTCTGGGGCTGCTGTATACTACACTGGGGCTGTATATACCTCTGGGGCTGCTGTATAACTAACCACTGGGGCTGTATATACCACTGGGGTTTGCTGGGCTATACTCCCACTGGGGCTGTATATACCTTGGGGCTGCTGATACTACACTGGGGCTGTATATACCCTGGGGCTGCTGATACTACACTGGGCTGTATATACCACTGGGGCTGCGTATATACCACTGGGGCTGTATATACACTGGGGCTGCTTATACTACACTGGGGCTGTATATACCTTGGGGCTGCTGTATACTACACTGGGGCTGTATATACCACTGGGGCTGCTGGCTGTATACTACCACTGGGGCTGTATATACCTTGGGGCTGCTGTATACTACACTGGGGCTGTATATACCTCTGGGGCTGCTGTATACTACCACTGGGGCTGTATATACCTCTGGGGCTGCTGTATACTACCACTGGGGCTGTATATACCTCTGGGGCTGCTGTATACTACCACTGGGGCTGTATTACCTTGGGGCTGCTGTATACTACCACTGGGGCTGTATATACCTCTGGGGCTGCTGTATACTACCACTGGGGCTGTATATACCTTGGGGCTGCTGTATACTACCACTGGGGCTGTATATACCTCTGGGCTGCTGTATACTACCACTGGGGCTGTATATACCTGTGGGGCTGCTGTATACTACCACTGGGGCTGTATATACCTTGGGGCTGCTGTATACTACACTGCTGTTGTGGGCTGCTGTATACTACTGCTAACTCTGGGGGCTGTATATACCACTGGGGCTGCTATATACTACCACTGGGGCTGTATATACCCTGGGGCTGCTGTATACTACCACTGGGCTGTATATACCTGGGGGCTGTGTATCTACACTGGGGCTGTATATACCTCTGGGGCTGCTGTATACTACCACTGGGGCTGTATATACCCTGGGGCTGCTATATACTACCACTGGGGCTGTATATACCTGTGGGGCTGCTGTATACTACACTGGGGCTGTATATACCTCTGGGGCTGCTGTATACTACACTGGGGCTGTATATACCTCTGGGGCTGCTGTATACTACCACTGGGGCTGTATATACCTGTGGGGCTGCTGTATACTACCACTGGGGCTGTATATACCTGTGGGGCTGCTGTATACTACACATGGGGCTGTATATACCTGTGGGGCTGCTGTAAACTACACTGGGGCTGTATATACCTCTGGGGTGCTGTAACTACCACTGGGGCTGTATATACCTCTGGGGCTGCTGTATACTACCACTGGGGCTGTATATACCTGTGGGGCTGCTGTATACTACCACTGGGGCTGTATATACCTGTGGGGCTGCTGTATACTACCACTGGGGCTGTATATACCTTGGGGCTGCTGTATACTACCACTGGGGCTGTATATACCTCTGGGGCTGCTGTATACTACCATCTGGGCTGCTGTATACTACCTTGGCTTACTATCTGGGGCTGCTGTATACTACCTCTGGGTGCTGCTGGTGTATAACTACCTCTGGGGATGCTGTATACTACCACTGGGGCTATATATACCTCTGGGGATGCTGTATACTACCACTGGGGCTGTATATACCTCTGGGGCTGCTGTATACTAACTACTGGAGCTGCTGCTGTATATACCACTGGGGCTGCTGCTGTATACTACCACTGGGGAGGCTGCTGTATACTACCATTGGGGGGCCTGTATACCACACTGCTGGGGGCTGTATACCTGTGCTGGAGTCCACCCTCGGCTTATACACGAGTCAATAGGTTTTCCCAGGTTTTGGGGGCAAAAGTAGGGGGGTCGGCTTATACACGGGTCGGCTTATACACGAGTATATACGGTATTTCAAAATGACAGCGAGCAGCTCAGTAAATGACACATTGCTGGAATCAGGGTCTCTATTGCTACATTATGCTGCTCTCAGATGGAATGGCAAAAACCTGGTGACAGGATCCCCTATGGTCAGACGTTTAGTGTGTTTTTAACGTCCGTAATATGCATCCAAAACGCATTGCTTATCGTTAGTCATTAAAGTCTATGAAATTTTGAGAGTGCTGTGCCAACGTACCGTAATTTTGCAGACCGTTTTGGTTGCATGATACGGATGCAGAAAAAGAAGCATCATGTCAATAGTTTGACGAGCTTATTTTCCCTAGAACCTATTGTGATCTTTAAAATACGTCTCAGATACGCATATGTGCCCACACAATGTATATGTGGCATGTGTTTTGTCTATATTTGCCGTGGTGAATGAAAAATACGAGCGTAAAAAAAACGCGTCAACAAAGCGACGCTCCAGCTGGCAAGAGGATGGAGATTACGTATAGATTACGCGCAGAAATTTTCTGCATGCAGTATGCACTTATCTGAAGATAGGCTTAGACCTTGGCTAAAATTATGTTATTCTCATAAATGTCGCCCTAAGTCTCTTTTGTTAGATGTTGCTATTTTTGTGGGGTGAGTTATTGTTTATACATTAAATGCAATAACTAATTGATGTTCTTAGTTTTGGGCTGTAAAATTATTATTTTGTTCAATGTTATAAATCGTCAGCTTTAGCCTATACTTCATCAGACATACACAACAGTATACGCTACATTACAATTTCACATGATTTGCTGCACTGCCCACTTTCAACAGGTAGGAACATTGCCAGGAGGTTGTAATATTTTGTCGACTGGCACTCACGCCAGCTGTCAAACCATAGGGAAGTTATAGTGATAGCAGGGATGAAAGCCAAAGAAGTAAGGGCGAGATAGAATAAATGAAGAGTAAGAGTTACTGGAAATGGATTTAATAACAAAAAATGGCAATCTAGCAACATTGGGGTAAACTGCAGAATATATGTCACTGCCTGTTTAATTATGCTCTGCAATGCAGGTTCTTCACACACAAGATGTGAGCGTTCCTGCATGCAGAATAGTCCAGAGGGTGTAAGGTTAAGGAAGATAGTTCCAACCTCCCCTGAGCCTCTTTATTAACCCCGACCTTGCCTGACCTCCCCATGATCTTCCAGCCGGTTTATGATTTTCATATCACCAAAGAGTAATCAATAGTCCTTCTTGCATTAATGTTCCTCTTTCCCATCACAGAGTAGGGTTCGGTAATGCAAAGAAACAAAAAGAGACTGAGACCAGGATAAATTGCAGTGCTTTATAGTGCAGCTCCCTAAATGAAAGAATGAATAAACTAGGAGGACTGGCAAGGAGTAAAGTTAGTGATACATGAAAAATATATAGTAAGTTGTTCATACTGCTGCTTGATGTGGTAAATGTGGCTGTAATCATATGCAGAATTGCATGGAACACTGCTAGGAAAGGCTTCTAGCTTTGCTAAGATCTGAAAAAGCTAAACTATAATAATCTATCTAACAAGGGCGGGGAAATGAGGCATAATGAAATATATCAAATGCATTAGATAATTAAGTAATTACTTAGTGCAAATATTTCACAGGGGAAAGAAATTGTGAAGGAACGAAGCGGAATCACAAGTTATATAGATTGAGCTAGACCAGCTTAAAGTACATGGCTACTTCTTTATCATGATTGTGTCTAGTCTGGACCTCATAATGCTCAAGGTTTGATTTAGAAATGCTGCAAGACCATTTAAGAGCTTATAACGTCTTTGCGACTCCTGTCTGGTAATTTGCATGTTAATGTAAATTTGATTTACTGACAGTCTTAAAAAAATTTCTGAAAGATAGCGTCCATTGCTAACAGGGCCCTTTGATAAGAAAGCTGATGTCTTAGGCTACTTTCACACTGCAATTTAGTTAAATCGGAAAATCGGACAGCATCGGATCCAAACTGATCCTTGCAATCTGATGCCAAATAGGCATCCGATTCCGACATTTTGCAGTATCAGTTTGGTCTCCTGTCACCTCTCTCCCCCTCCTCTCTGCCTCCTGTCATCTCCGTTGTTCCCCTGGTGTCTCCTGCTGTCTCCCTGTTGTCGTCTGCTGTCCCCCTGTTCCCCTCTCTCCTCTCCTCCTGTCATTCCAACATAAAAAATCTTTATTCTCACCTGCCAGCGCTCCCCCGGCGTGTCCATAGACCTCCCGATCGGTTTTACAAGACCTGCGATGATGTCAGAAGCATCATCGGGTCACATGAGCGGTTACCGCGGTAACCACTCGTGACCCAATCAGCTGATCGGGTTGTGAAATAATCCCAGGTCCTGTTACTGAGCGGGAGCTGATGGAGAGTGTTTATTTTAAACACTTGATTTTAGTTATATTTCACTTCCACAATGTATGTATATACATTGCGGAAGTGAAATTAGGCGGCACACAATAGTTTTAGTGTACTGAGCATTTACTGAGCATGCTCAGTACACTAAAATGGGTCCGAGGAGACATCAGATGTTTTCTCGGCCCCTGCTCCATTGGGCCCCATGTCAAAGGCATCGGGTCGGATTGGATTTGACATAATTGCCATCCCATTTGCCTCTGATCCGATTCTGTCCGATTTTTTTCAGGAGCCAAAATCGTAGCAGTCTACAATCCCCATTGGATAACATGTGGGCTGATTCAGATCCGATGCTGTCCGATTTTCATTGGACAGCATCGGATTTAACTAAAACGCAATGTGAAACCAGTCTTTACTCTGATGGATGTATAGCGCTTGTATACTCTTGACACTTTCGTAGTACAGAGATAATATCTTGACACTTTGTGGTTTTAGTGTCTCAAACTGAGATCACGATAGAGTTTTTTTGGTGATTATAGTTTGATTTAGTAGGGCAATTGGGATGTATCAGTCACACTGCAATATAAAGAGTTACACATCAGTGTAATATAGTCATTTGTAGATGTTTTAAAGTTAGGATGAAGGTCTCGACCACTCAGACTCTTAAGTGATCCCAACAACTGGGCCCTGGAATCCTGAGAATAGGCTCTACAGCGCACCACATTAAGGGCCACTTTACACGTCGCGATATCGCAATGCAACATTGATAAGTCACGTGGTACGGCCGTTGCAGTTGATGTTATTCGTGCGTTGTGTCGTGTAAATGGGCAATGCGACCCGAAAAAAACCTACCTACGATATTGCAAGTAGATTGTGCAAGCACTTCAACCGTACGATATTGTATATGCGATGTGGCATGACCATGCTGTGTGATAGCGCAACTACGATTTGGAGCGCAACTTCCCCTATTCACTCCAATGTTAAATGCTCGTTGCTCATACCCAGCGCAAAAACATTGTAGTTGCGTTGCCTGCCGATATCTCCCTTTGTGACATCTCCTATGCAATCTTGGACAAGTGCCAAAAACGTGCGCGATCACGTGAAATTGTATGCAATATCGGAACGATATTGCGACGTGTAAAGCAGCCCTAAGTAAAACCAGAAGTGTGATTTCTCAACCAGTGCTCCAGTCATTGTCAATGGGACTGCATGTATAAGTCAATTACAGCCCTAGGCTATTTCTGCCAGTCCTATAGATAATGACTATAGACCAAGTCTCTGGAAGAGTCAGGAGTCATGACTCTGCCAATCCAGGTGCTACATTGCTATTGTGGAGTTGGTCGATATCCTTTTTGTCTTTTCCTTCTGTCTGTCCTCCTTCTCCTGTGTGTTATTACTGTAGTGGGGAAGTCAGGTGCGTTCTCCAGCCTTTGTACTATTCAGGGTGAGTGAAGGGATAGCTAGAAATTAAGCACATGATGACGATGAGGGGGAAGGACTCATATGGAGATGTTAGGGGGCTCAGTGTATAGAGACAGGTGCAGTTTTCCGGTGGGTGACGCCATTATTATTTCCCAGCATGCATTTCCGAGAGGCATTGCATGCTCACTCTTGTGTGCAGACTACCAGAAATTGTTGCGCGGATGTGGTGCAGACTGCGACGTGTGGCCATTTTCTTTAATTCTGAACACAAGAGCGAGCATGCAATGCCTCTCGGCAATGCATGCTGGGAAAAAATAATGGCGGCGCCCACGGAAAACTGCTGCAACTCCCCCGCAGGTCCGGGCTTTGCCCTCACCCCCAGTGGTCCTGTGAAGCCACCGCATGCATCTGCACAACATTCCCCCTCGGTAAGCCATGGAGGGCTATGTGTACAGATGGGGAATATATTTAGCAGAATGGGGGGACATATATACACTGTATGCTCCTTATCCTGGTATATATGCCCCCACTCTTTTATCTGTGCCCCATTCTGGTATATACACTGTATGTCTCCCATTCTGGTATGTATCAGGATGGGGGATACACATATATCAGGATGGAGGCATACAGTGTATATACAACAATGGGGTGCAGACATAACAGAATGGGGACATATATACCAGGATGGGGGATAAATATAGCAGGGTGGGGATATATTTAATAGCCCACAGGTGACGGGATACGCAAGGACTGCACGGAACACAGAGTGTTAAACAAATGCACTTTTAATACAACTGGGGGAAAAGTGCGGGAAAGGTGTGCAAAAGTTAATACAATACATATAACCACTGTGACTAGTTTGCCAAGAATGCAAAGTCTCTGAATGTCTTTAAATAAAGAAATGCAAAGTCTTTATCGAGCGAGATGCAGAGTGTTTGTTTTCTTTCTATTACTTGTATATCGAACTGCAGAGTCTTTTCCTATCTGTCCCTAACTAAAACAGTGTGCACACTTTACTGCGAGTTTTACTGCAAGGTACCTCGTTGCCGTTGGGGCTCGTAATTCGCTGACAGGAGTCTCTCGAGTTCAGTCCTTGGCCTGGATCTCTGCCTTGCTCGTGCAGTCTGGCTCCTCACTCCACATCCAGTCTCTTTAGGTCTGTGTCTCTCTCTGCAACCCACGTGGAAGTTGTCTCTCTTCTCCTTTTGGAGACCCCACCCATCCATCTCCTGGACTGTTCCATTACACTCTCAGCAGCAGGGGGTTTTATCTCTGCTATCCTTTCTTTTTGGCAGCAGGTGGCAGTATAACACAAGGAAGAATCAACAAAACATTTATATACATGGTTAAAGGACTGTTAACAGGTCTTACATATATATACAATGATGTGGACATATATACCAGGATAGGGGGGTCGGGAGGGTATTGTACAAGGATGAGGGACATTTACTGATTATAAGATGGAAACTGGCATTATAGAATGGACCCATTTCAAATTCAAAAAATATTTTGTTCTCTTTTCCTTCACCAATTTTGGGGGTGCGTCTTATAATTAGGTGCTGTCTTATGAAGCGAAAAATATGGTACGTTATATAATAATAAATACAAATGTTTTTAACTTAACAAACTTGATTTATAGGGAATCTTTCAGCAGATTTTTGCTATGAAATTTGAAGTCAGCCTGAGATAGAGGTAAAAACACAGAAATATGTGTCTCTTATCACAATGTGTGTTGCTGTTTTTCTTATAATGAAGGTTGTACCACTAGTTGATTATCTCTGCTAGACTATAGTACGTGTGAGTCTGCTTGGTCTTCGCCCTATTTTTAATTACCAGCCAAGGTAAAACTAGGCAGCTGGGGCTAATATTCTCAGCGTGGTGAGGTCCATAGTGATTGGGTCCCTGCATTCTATAGAATAGCAGCTCTCATTCCCTCCAGAAATTGGTGCATTCTTTAGAAGTTCAAATTCCTGGCTTTACCCCCGACTCTTCCTGATGACTGGTGTGGTGGCATCTGGGCAATAGATAGATAGGTATTGGCGCTTCTAATGAATGCCACACTGAGAATACTAGCCCCCAGCTGCCTAGTTTTATCTTGGCTGGCAATTAAAAAATAGGGCAAAGTCCATGCTTTTGATTTTTAATTATTTATCTAAACAATTTACTCCCAAGGTAAAATTAGACAGCTGAGGGTGGCAGCCCATAGCTGTCCGCTTTCTCTGTGCCGAGAATGAAAAATACAGGGACCACCAGTACAGATTTTGGGGGTGCACTCTGAGTGCAACACCCAATCACAGATGCTCTCACAGCGAATGAGCATCTGTGATAGTCTGTTGCAGTTCAGTGCAGTGAATATTCATGAAGCTTAATGGGCGGCCTCAGAATCAAGCAGCAGGATACTGGTGAGCTCTATCTATCTAGCTATCTTTCTACCTACCTTCTAATGAGACCCGCATGCTCAGTAGGCACACTGGATCCGGTTTTCTGAATTCTGCGTGATTCGGTACAACTGAATCCAGCACCGATTAACTTCCATTTTAATTTATGATGGGCCATTCTGGATCCAGTTGGTGGCAGTTTTTTAATGACTCCAAAAAACACTACATGTTGCGCTTTTGTGGGTCGTTAAAGAAACTTTCTGCTGGATCCAGCGGCAACCTGATGCAACCACACGAAAATCAATGGGCACTAAGCAGATCCAGTTTGCATTCTAAGAAAAGCCTATTTCCTTCAGTCTGCTATGTACTGTACATCCAAGTTTGTTGTATCTGGTGACTTCTTGTACTGGGCATATAGAGACTAGATATAATCAATTTGTTTAACACTGGCTTTGGCACAAGACAACACTGAACGCTGAATCAGAGCAGTTTTCACTTTTGCGCCCTGCATAGTCTCTGGAACTTAGTAAACCCAATGCTGAGGTCATGATATTGTGACATCAAGCGATATCATGACGTTGTTAAACCTAGT
>JARQOC010000006.1:405842106-405877916 GCA_033576535.1 Allobates femoralis | reverse complement strand
AGCATACATATTTTTTATTTTTAACCCTTTCTTTTACTAAATTTCTCTTCCGCAATGTATGTGTATATACATTGCGGCAGTGAAAGTTCCCCGCTGCCTCCTGTCATCTCTTTCTGTGTCCGGATCTGTGATAATCATGGCCCCGGACACAGAAATAGGTCACCTCCCGTGGTGTCCTTTCCTGTCCATGGGGTCCTGCAAAAAGTAGAATCCCATGGACAGGAAAAAATATGTGATGTCAAACCAGCCTTAGCGGCTAACACTGTGCCCCTATTGTAAAGCCCATGATTTATGTAAACACCATTTGCACCAAATATTGCTATACGAAGGAAAGATAAATTCCCTTTGTTGTACTTTAAAAAGGGGAAAGTGGTAGCTTCACACCAGTGTTTGCTGTTGTGCTTCTGGTTAGGCTGGAGACAAACTGGGCGAGAAACATGCGCGAGTCTCACATGCCTCACCCTGATGAAGAGACAGACATGAGAAGTCTTGAAAGCTTGCTGCTTTGTAACATCAATTACTTTATTTTTGTTAGCTATTAAAAGGTATCACAACTACAAGATTATTATTTTGTTTCTCCCACTGAGAGCAATCAATCTTCTTCCAACCGGCTAACACGGTACCAAACCTGTTTTTGTTTTCGCATGCCTTACCCGGCACAGCCATCAGCTCTCCGTAGAGGAACATGCAGCTGCATAGAAATACATGCAGATGTACGCTCCTCTCTGGAGAGCCGACGGCCGTGTTGTGTGAGACATGCAAGACTCACGCGAGTATCTAGCATGTCTCTCTCCCATTATGACGCCAACCTTAAATTGTAACCGCTGTTTAAATTTGTATTTAATAATAATGTAGAGCAAATAATTTCAATAAACTTTCAAATAAACTTGATAAGAAAATTTTGATTGAAACTATTTATAAACCTTCCACAAGGTGTCACCACTAGACTGTGTGTGAAGCAGACATATGTTCATTCTCAGTCAGATCTGTTTTCATGCTGAATACGGGGAATGTAACTGTCAGGGCAATCATCTGACATTGTTGAATAATTGTTTTAATGAGTAATTGTTTGATTTACTGAAGAATATACATATATACACAATTATATGTATGATTGCTAAGATGGCGTCCAGAGTCCTAAGATGGCGTTCAGAGCTCTTATGTAAGTTGTTTTTAAGTAAGAACATGAAAAGACATGTCCCTGACATGTCTACAGGGCCCCCCATCTGGTCAAGATAAGATAAGGGGGTAGAGACACACCCTGCCAAGGGTTATTGAGGGACATGGAAAGTCCCTATATTCCCTGCTAGTTGTTTACATGATAAAGAACCAATCATCATGAAGTAAATAAGAATGCAACCAATGACTATTAATTTATGCATCAGCATCTGTCTATATAATAAACCTGACGGGGCTCCTCCCCTAGGAATACTTTGATATTGCAATCTAAGACTTAGTGTCTGTTATTCCTCCGTCCATTAACCTGATAAGAATCCGGCGATTTGCCATTACAATTTTGGTGGAGAATGCGGGCATCACACAAAGCCGACATCACCCACGAGTGACCGGGACAGAGGGGCCATATAAGAGAAAGGGGGTGGGGGCCTCCACATTGTGCGAGGTCATGACTGCAGCTGATGAGGAAACAATGTACCAGATTACTTCAGGCTACAGTCCAGTTGCTAAGCAATGTCTGAAAATTAGGATCACTGCAAACTCCTCTTTCCTTGGCACAAGCTTCTGATCTGTCATCAGGCTCCACACAGCTCAGTCACGATCACAGTTAAACCCCTTCTCTGCTGTCAAATTGCAGTGCTCCCTATCAGCTGCTGGCCACACAGCACATAAAAATGGTAGAAAATAAGTCATATGGCACAAAAAAGCATTATCTTAGTTGCTATGTGACCCAGTATTAAGAACCAGGGCAGTATTGTGTTTTGCTTTGTTTTTTTCAATGGAATGACAGTTATACTTTAAAGGGGTTGTCTACTACTGGACCTCTCCTGCATAATCACTTAATGTTCTTCCCCCCCCCCCCCCCCCCCCGTTCCCCACAAAAAATAAAAAAACAGTGGAAGTCCACCTTCTGCAGTGTCACATTCCCACAATGTCCTCACCGCTGTTCCCGGTGGGTCACGAGGCAGTATTGTGTCACGGGTCTGCTGCAGGCAGTCGACTGGAGATCATCAATATTCCTTAGAAGTGGATGCCCCCTCTGGCAAAATAGTAAAGCCGGCAGACAATCAGCAGCCAGTGATTGGCAGCAGCAGACCTGTTTTTATTTTAAATGGAAATATGAAATGATAAGGGGGGTTGTCAAGTAGTGGACGTGTGTACTGAATATGAGGGTATACAGACATCACTGCAATCTTCCTCTATCCAGCAGACCTGCTCAACACAGTTCTTTCTTTAGGTTCCTAGAAATCTTGCAGCCTCCCCTGACTCCCAGCAGTCCCCCTCTGTGCAGTAAATCATTCTCACATCAGTGACATCACACTTGACTCTTACTAAAACAGCTTTCAGTGTTAAGTTAGTGGGTAATAAAACAGCTTGACACTAATGATGGGCTCTATGTGATAAATTACAGGCCGGTATCAGATAAGAGTTCTCGATTGTAACCTTGAACTAAATCCTTGTTGTTGCTATATTTTGCAGGCTTGGACCTTCCATCTTTTTGTGGAGGCTCTTATGTTATTTCAGATACATAAACATGCAGGCTCCACTGTTAGTGTTAGTGGCTTTATAACATCAAACCACTTAAATCTGGATAAATAATTATGCCATCTTCCACTATAATGGAGTGAAATTATTCCCTATAAGGAGGACAGCGGGGCCCTGCCCAGCTGCTGAATGCAGCCAAATCCATAAGGCAGGAAAGTAATATACTGAGGAGAGGTACGTGGCAGGGATTGACCTGTGGGGCGTAACAACAGTTTGATTACACTTTTTTTAATGGAAGAATAATCAGTTTGTTGTAGCCCTGAATCTATACCTAATCTAACACAGATGGCTTTCCCTTCACGATCGTTTAGGGTACATGCCCACGATCAGGCTTAGCAACATTTTGGACGCAGGGTGTTTTCTATGTACAGTACCAGCACGGTGGAAATTATAGAAATCCCACGCCTTCTGTGCTTCTTTTTTACACAGCATAAACTGACATGTGGCGTGTCTTCCCGAGCTGCAACATGTCAATTTATGTTTGTGAAGATGTTAGTGTTCTCAGCAGGAGAACACATCGAAAATCTGCTGCGCCCAGAATACTGATTGCGGGTACAAACAGAGCGTTCTCACACACTACCATCTTCGGGAGAGGAATGACGCTGCATCTCGAATGCATCGTCTCCTGAACGTGGGTTAAAATTGGCTTAAATATTCCAAAATATAGCACTTTGCTAAAAGAGAGAATCATTTTTATTGGCCAGTATTAGACTATACATTATTGGAGTATTAACTACAGGGTGGGCCATTTATATGGATGCACCTAAATAAAATGGGAATGGTTGGTGATATCAACTTCCTGTTTGTGGCACATTAAGAGGGGGAAAACATTTCCAGATGGGTGAGGACAATGGCGGCCATTTTGAAGTTGGCCATTTTGGATCCAACTTTATTTTTTTTCAATGGGAAGTGGGTCATGTGACATATCAAACGTATTGCGAATTTCATAAGAAAAACAATGGTGTGCTTGGTTTTAATGTAACTTTATTCTTTCATGAGTTATTTACAAGTTTATGGCCACTTATAAAATGTGTTCAAAGTGCTGCCCATTGTGTTGGATTGTTAATGCAACCCTCTTCTCCCACTCTTGACACACTGATAGCAACACCACAGAAGAAATGCTAGCACAGGCTTCCAGTATCTGTTGTTTCAGATGCTGTACATCTCGTATCTTCACAGCATAGACAATTGCCTTCAGATGAGGCAAACTTTTTTGTGAATTGTGAAGTTAACAAATAAAACCAGTGCTATTGGTCTGACACTAACCCACAGTGGATAGATCCCGCCAAGACTGTTGGAACACAAACTTTGATGGTATGGTGTGGTATATGGGTATAAAGATAGTGGAGCCATTCTTCATCAATGGAAACCTCAATGTCACTGGATATTTGAAATTGATACACAATTCAGATATCCATTAAGTTTGATGTGTCACATGACCCTTTTCCCATTAAAAAAAATAAAGTTGGATCAAAAATGACTGACTTCAAAATGGCCGCCATGGTCATCATCCATCGGGAATGGTTTTCCCCCTCCCATATACTAATGTGCCACAAACAGGAAGTTGATATCACCAAGCATTCCCATTTTATTTAGGTGCATCCATATAAATGGCCCACCCTGTATGTCATTTATTGCTTAAAGGAAATGTATAATCAGAAAATGACCTATTGCTTAAATCAGTTTTTCGTCTACTTTTTTGAAGAAAAAAAATTAACATTTTTTCCTTTTTTTCATATACTTTAGATCTATACTAGAAAACAAAATGAGAACTCTTACAATTTTTACACTGGTCAATGGAGCTATTTTAGACTCATACTTACTATCATTTCAGGAAGAGTTTCCAGTAGACGTCTTATCATCAGAGGCAGAATTACAATGACAGGTAAAATCTCTATACACAGATGATAACACAGGATTTGCCAATCACAATTTGTGATTTCACAGCTGACTCAGCTTTTAAAATGCATGGCTAGAAAAATGGTAGCAGCAGGCAGGCAGCAGAAAGGCGGGCGCCCAATTCACCAAGCAATTAGCAATTCTTCAATTCTCAGGCTGATTTCACACTGCAGTTTTTTTCCTGATCAGTGTCCATCCAGTTTGTGTGTCAAAACCAGGAGTGTCTCCAAAACTCAGAACAGGTGTCAATCTTTCAATTATAGTTTTTCTCTGCAAGTACCTCTCCTGATTCTTCTCCTGCTTTTGGCACCCAAACCTGATCGAACGTGATCAGGGAAAAAACTGCAGTGTGAAACCAGCCTCAGACGCACTTGAAACCACGGGGTCCATACACCATATGTATGTTGGGTGTTGGGTTGGGCTGAAAATGCTCTCTGGGCATGCTTACGACAGGTCCGTCCTTTTCCGGCTTCCGCCATATCTGTCACCCATTGAAGAATATTCTGTTTAGTGCTGCAGTGCGCCGGATCTGGTCGGTTCCATTTTTTTAAGGAGCCCCAAAAATGCAACATTGTTCGTCTCTAGAGGAAGTTAAGAAAAATTATTTTGACGGATACCGGATGCAACCACGTGCCACCACATGTGCCAGAGTACCCACTGAAAGTCAATGGAGACACACCGGATCTGGGATGCATCCGGTAACATCTGGCTTCTGCCGAATTCTGCTGGAGGGCAGAAAAACGCAAATGTGAAACTGCTTTTAGGTGCAGAAAAAACATAGCAATAAATCTGTCAGCTGAACTCTCCTAGTATTATCATTAAATCTATTAGTTTACACACACCTACAGGCGCCATCACCCCTTACCCCCAAAAATCTCATACTTCTTTTAAATCTTATAAGAAGCTGAAAAATATAATAAAGCTCTGAAACAGTCCCTGGATACCCATGGATGCTCTTTATTATGTAAAATTTGCTACCCTTCTAGGTCTGCATCTTTTCCTTCTGTTTAATGTCCTTAAATATGACTCCAACCTTTACATTCGCTCAAATATGCATGGTTCCAAGCCTAATAAAATTAATCCAAATACAATAATTTCTGTTTTGCTACTAAATATCAATATTAAAGAAAATCTCAAATTCTTCATTTTATTCCACCTCTCGTTGTGAAAGATGCTTGAGAAAGATCCTAAGGGTACATTTACACGTCGCAACATTGCATGCAATTTCACTTGCAACTTACTGGTTGCAGTGAAATCATGGACACATTGTTCTATTTGTACACAGCAACAAGATAGAACAATGTGTCCATAATTTCACTGCAACCAGTAAGTTGCAAGTGAAATTGCATGCAATGTTGCGAAGTGTAAAGGTACCCTTGGGGATCGAAACGTTGCAATGGGAGGTGTAATAAAATCAAGATTTGATGCATTCACCAATTTGTGAGGCGCTGTCCTTTTTTAATATTGATAGTTGTATGCTATCTAAGAAGGACTCCTTGGGCAGACGTGCACCCCAACTGAGAGTAATTATAACAACTCTGCTTACCCATAAGGTACTGTGAACCGTTTTCCATATTTGATTAAAGAAAACCTGTCATGTCCCTTATGCCATCCAAGCCAGCAGCAGTCACATTTGCACATCCAAATTCCCTTTCTAATCAGCCCCGAATAACATCATTCTCTAAATTGAATGTGTAAAAAAGCATTTATTATCATTTTTTGTATGCAAATTAGGCCTTTTACTAGTCGAAGGACCTTTTTTCCCCAGACTAAGGACCCTTTCACATCAGCGTTTTTTGAAATTCGCGGCAGATGCGGTGAAAAAACCGCATCTGCCGCGTTTGACGCATAACCGTTACACTTGCGGCGCGGTTGCGGTAATCCCCATAGAAAGTATAGGGGGACTTGCGGCAGGTGCGGCAAGTGCGGTTTTGCACTTGCGGCAAGTGCGGCTGCGAAAGAAAACGCAGTCAGCCGCGGTTTTTTTTCGCAGCCGCACCTGCCGCAAGTGCAAAACCGCACTTGCCGCACCTGCCGCAAGTCCCCCTATACTTTCTATGGGGATTACCGCAACCGCGCCGCAAGTGTAACGGTTATGCGGCAAACGAGGCAGATGCGGTTTTTTCACCGCATCTGCCGTGAATTTCAAAAAACGCTGATGTGAAAGGGCCCTAAGGCTACTTTCACATAACGATTTTTCTAAATCCGATGCTGTCCGATGAAAATCGGACAGCATCGGATCCAAACTGAATCCTGCAATCGGATGCCAAATAGGCATCCGAATCCTACTTTTTGCAGGATCAGTTTGGGCTGTCACGTAGCTCCCCCTCCTCTCTCCCTCCTGTCATCTTGCTGTCTCCCTGCTGCCCCCTGTTTTGCCCTACTGTCTCCCTACTCTCTCCCTACTGTCCCCTGCTGTCCCCCCTCCTGTCCCCTCTCATGTCCCCCCTCATGTCCCCTGCTGTCCCCCCTCCTGTCCCCTCTCATGTCCCCTGTCATGTCCCCTGTCCCTCTCATGGCCCCCCTCATGTCCCCTCTGCTGTCATTTCAACATAACAAATGTTTATTCCAGGGGTCTCAAACTCCAGGCCTCGAGGGCCGCACACAGTCCAGGTTTTCAGGATTTCCTTAGAATTTGACAGTTGGTCATTTGATTACCAACTGTCAAATGCTATGGAAAACCTGAAAACCTGCACTGTGTGCGGCCCTCGAGGCCTGGAGTTTGAGACCCCTGGCATTCTCACCTTCCAGCGCTCCCTCGGCGTCTCCAGCTGCAGCCGATCGGGTGTACAGGACCTGTGATGACGTCAAAAGCGTCAGCAGTTACCGCGGTAACCGGTCATGTGACCCGATCAGCTGATCGGGTTCTGACATCATCACAGGTCCTGTTACCGAACGGCTGCAGCTGGAGACGCCGAGGGAGCGCTGGCAGGTGAGAATAAAGATTTTTTATTTTAAACACTTGTTTTAACTTATATTTAACTTCTGCAATGTGTGTATATACATTGCAGAAGTTAAATTAGGCGGCACACAATAGGTTTAGTGTATTGAGCATGTACTGAGCATGCTCAGTACACTAAAATCGGGTCCGAGGAAACATCAGATGTTTCCTCGGACCCTGCTCCATAGGGCCCCATGTTAAAGGGATCGGGTCGGATCGGATGTGCACTAAATGCCATCCGATTTGGTCCGATCCGATTTTGTCCGATTTTATTTTCGGTGCAAAAATCGCAGCAGGCTCCGATTTTTGCACCGATAAAAACATCGGACAGAATCGGATCGGACCAAATCGGATGGCATTTAGTGCACATCCGATTCGGTCCGATTCCCATAGTGCTGAATGGGGCCAAATTCGGATCCGATGCTGTCCGATTTTTATCGGACAGCATCGGATTTGCAAATATCGTAGTGTGAGCCCTTTTTCCATGCTATCACGTCCCTGTGAACATGATAATAGGATTTCCACGAGCATTCACTTTGCAGGGCTGGGGAAGCAGAGGAGAAGATCCACATTCCTCCACTGAGGGATCCCTAGGGCCTCAGCTTCCCGGTGAAACCTTCAGATCCTGTATAATAAACATCCCTATTAAGAAAGAGCTAGGGGATTTTGTTCTCAAACTAGGGACCTCGTTTAAGTCAGAGGCAGCTGCACTAAGGGGTGAAGTCTCCATCTTATCTGATAGAGTTACTCAAACAGATTCCTCAGTTGAGGGACTAACTGAACGGATCCAAGAATTGGAAAACCAAGTGGCATCCCAAGCAGCTAATTATGATTTATTTCTAGACTCCATGGAAAACCTGGAGAATAGAGAAAGACAACAAAATATAAGGGTCAGGGGCCTCCCGGAAACTGTTTCCTCCGGTGAATTAAATTCTGCGCTACAGAGTTTATTCAAGTCCATAACACGTGCTTCACCGGAGACTGTAATCGAATTTGATAGAGCACATAGGTCACTGGGGTCACCCCCAATGGAAGGTACCAGGCCTAGAGATGTCATATGTCTCCTACATAGGTACCAGGTCAAAGAGGAAATCCTGTCCAACTCCAGGCGAAGTGAGGTCATCACGTTTCAAGGGCGTCAGGTTCAACTCATGACAGACCTTTCCAGGCGAACCCTATTAAAGCGCCAGGCCTTAAAACCCATATTGGAACTATTGAGACACCATCAGATTACTTATTCTTGGGGATACCCCTTCCGTCTACAGGTGCGTAAAGGGAGCCAAATGTGCTTTCTCACACATCCGAGAGAGGCAGCAGACTTTCTTACTTCACTGAATCTTGCCAAAGTGAGCCTGAACTACAACGACTGGCCAGGTTCCCGAGAAGGCGCCTTTTTGCCCAGGATGCAAAGAGATCAACGCACTCAAAGGAGACGGGGTAGAGGAGGCGGTGGTTCGAGAGGCCGAGGCAGACAGAGGGACAACCGGATGGACAAAGGCTAAAAGTTTGACTTCTCCTTTATTTTTTCTTTTTGCCTGCTATTCTCCTCTTTCTCTCCCATGCCTTGTTGGCCCATCTCCTTGACCTGTGGAGGGTTCTAATGCGTCAGGGAGATCACTGAGGTCGTCCACATTGCCTGGCAGCACCCCTGGGGGACCCCACCTCTCTCCCGCCTGTTCCCCACGCTCTGTTCAGACCTATTCTATCTCTAATTACTTAATACCCTCTCTTCCTCCCTTTCCCGCGGTTTTTGTTCCCCTCTGGGGTTTGGAAGCGGAATATCAGGATGTGTATTGGTGAGAGAGAGACAGTCCAAAAGACATTGTTTACCTGATTATATATCAGATTCTTTCTACATTAATCCCTATTTTTCTAATAACTTTCTTTAATTCAACAATGAATGATATAAGTCCTAACCAGTAGGGCTTGCACCTTTGCATAACAATTTCTCAGTTATGTATACACTTCTACTTCTTCTTCAGCAGACTTTACATTTTTTGGGGTATTTTCTCAGTGTGGCAAGTTGTCGTGCCCATTTTATAAAGGCAATGAACATAGTTAAGGTTTTGGCCGGGGAGAGGTTTCCTCTCAACCTTTGGCATTTAAGAACAGTTTACTTTTAATAGTGTTAAAGATATTTGTTTTAATTGCAGAGAGTCCCTTTAAGGGCCTGTCACACGCGTCAATGTCGTCAGTGAGATGATCGCTGACGACATTGACGGCTGATTGCTGGTGAGCTGTCACACAGACAGACTCACCAGCGATCAATTGACCAGAAACATCGTGGAAACGATTTAAATATCGTTTCCACGATGTCTTGCTCCCGCTGCCAGGCTGCTGGAAGCGGGAGCAGGCTGGTCTCCAAGGTAAACTGCGGGTATCTAGGCAGCGCGCGCTGCCTAGATACCCGACGTGTACCTTAGTTACCAGCCTCCTCCGCTCACCGGCTGGTATCTAAGGTACACAGCGGGTAACTAGGACCCTAGTTACCCGCTGTGTACCTTAGATACCAGCCGGTGAGCGGAGGAGGCTGGTAACTAAGGTACACGTCGGGTATCTAGGCAGCGCGCGCTGCCTAGATACCCGCAGTTTACCTTAGTTACCAGCTCCCAGCGCTTGTGAGAGGCGCTGGGAGCTGGAATATCGCTACTCCCGGTGTCACACGCAGCGATGCTGCGTGTACACCGGGCGACAATCGCCAGGTTTTAGAGCAGGTTCTAAAACCTGGCGATCATCAACCAGCGATTTATCGCTGGTTGATTCAGTATGTCACACGCGTCAATATCGCTGCAACGTCACGTGCAGCCGATATCGTGCAGGCGATATTGACGCGTGTGACACCCCCTTTAGACTTGCTTGGAAAGATACATCCCACAGGGGTTTCCGTACTCTCTTGTAGAGTGTGGATAGTTAAAAAGATATATACCCAGCTCATGTAAATACGTGTCTTGGGCATCCAGAGTCCCCTCTTAGCTGTAAACTCATACTTTTCCATTCGCTTATCTATTCCTTTCCCACGTGTTGGTCAAATATACGGTAATAAAGCAGTATTCTTATATAGCATCATTTGGCATATACGGAATTTTGGCCTCTGTGAAGTTCAGATCTTATAATGTTCGGGGTTTCAATTCCAGGCAAAAAAGAGCCCAGATTCTCCACGATATGCATAAACAAGGGGTGCATATATTGTTTTTGCAGGAGAGACACTTCAGATCAGACCATATTCCATCCCTCACGAACAGGCATTTTCAAGTTTGAAGCATAGTACCAATCTGGACTCCAGAACTAAAGGAGTATCTATTACGATACATAAGGGCTTTCCTTACTCAATAATTGATGAGAGGATAGATGAGGGGGGTCGATATGTTTTACTCAAATTGAAAGTATCAAAGTTTACACTCACACTGATAGATTGGTATTTGCCGAACAGGGAGCAGACTAGAGTGTGCAGATCCCTCCTTAAGCTGGCAGAGTTTGCTGAAAAAATTGTCATTATTGGAGGGGATTTTAATTTTATCTTTGATCCCTCAGCTGATTCTTCCTCAGGCAGGGGGTTGGTCCCATCCAGTAGAGTGAAGGCCCTCAAGAAACTCCTGCACAAACTTCAGATGTATGGAGACTCCTTAACCCGTCGGGTAAGGACACCTTTTTTTCCAGGACCCATAATTCATACAGTAGGATTGATCTGTTCTTGGTCAGTCAGGGATTTTATCATGGAAGCCTAAAGCGACAATAGGCAATATCCTATTATCTGACCACAGTCCAATTTTCCTGGGCGTCACAATCCCAGGGTTAGCGAGGAAACAATGGTCATGGAAGCTTAACAGCAATCTTCTTAAAGACACCTCCTGTATGGCAGAGTTGAGGGATAATATAACAGCTTTCTCTCAGACCCACACCTTAGATCCCACACCGCAACCCACGAAGTGGAAAGCATTGAAATGTTTGCTTAAAGGGACACTGATTAAACATGGATCTAGACTAAAAAAGATTCACAATGAACAAATTTATTCTCTTACAACACAGATTCATCATCTAGAGATCAACCATAAACAAACAGGGTCACAAGAGAGGTTAACAGAGCTGACCATTAAAAGGCAGGAATTAAAACACTTTATAGATCAGAGGTTTATGAGGGCCAGAGAGCAAATGACAGGATTATTTTATAAAAAAGCTAACATGTGTTGTCGACCATTGGCTCGCCTTCTCGATCCACGCTCCGGTCCACCTTATGTCCCTTCCATTACAACACCCTCGGGTCAAAAGGCCCATATTAATGAGGAAATTTTTAAGGTATTCCAGAATTATTATAAAGACCTATATAACATTAAAGGCCAGTTCTCAGATATGGAAGCCACCGCCCTGAAATCAAAAATTAGAGATTATATTGACAACATTGGGATCCCTACACTGGCAAGACGGGACATTGAATCTCTGGAGGAGGACATAACGGATCAAGAGATAATAGAGGCAATTAAAACCACCTCCGTCTCTAAAGGCCCCGTTACACCTGGTGACATTGCCGCCGATTACATAGGTGATGTAGGGGTGTGGCCTATCGGCAGGGACATCGTCCCTACGTCACCTAATGTAAAGGGGCGATGTCGGCGCCTCTGACAGCTCGCCTGGTTTCACTTCACTGATATGAAACCAGGCGGCCGATCTGGGGCGATATGTTCACATCGCCCCATGTAAACGGCCGCCGGCGATCTGACATGCGATCTCATATACAGCCCCCCCAATACCGCATACAGTCCTCATATCATATACAGCCCCCCATAGGGCTCCTATATCATATACAGGCTGTATATGATATGAGAAGGCTGTAAATGACATGGGAGTTCCATATCCCATATCATATACAGCCCCCCTAATTCCCCATAGGGCTCCCATATCATATACAGCCCCCCCCAAAGGGCTCTAATAATAGGAGCCCTTTAGGGTTCTATATATGATATAGGAGCCCTATAAGGTTGCTGTATATGATATGGGAGCCTATGGGGTGCATTCACTACACACACACAGGTGGAGGTGGTAGAGGTGGCCGGCCTCAGCTCAGCCTCAGACATTATAATAGGTGAGCTCAATGCCGCTCACCTCTTCCTCTAGGGGGGGGCAACTGCCCCCCATGCCCCACGCTGGGTACGCCCATGAGCCATAGGCTCCCATTGTCCTGCATCGCCGCTGGGGTTTTGAGACACCCCGGCGGCGATGCCGCCTCTCAACTCGCTGGCCCATCGCCAGAGATGTCTTCCCGTGTAAACGGGGGGCGGTGACACTGGCGGGGCGCCAAAATCATGTGCGCTCCCGCCCGTCGCCGCCGGAGATGTCGGATGGTGTGACGGCACCCTAAAAGTTCTGGCCCAGACAGATTTACACCCATCTTTTATAAATCCCTTTAACCTTACTTGGTGCCCCAGATGCTCCTCACATTTAATTCTGCCTCAGAAGGGGAGAGCTTTGTTAATCAATTTGTCAGAGGTGGGGAGGCGCAGGTCATTATTAGATCCCTTCTCATTATTGATAAGGCTAAAATGTGGAAGTCCCCTCTATGTCTGTTGTCAGTAGACGCAGAAAAGGCCTCTGACAGAGTCCATTGGGGGTTCATGAGAGAGGCATTGGATGACATTGGTCTAGGCCCAAAGTATCTAGGGAAAATTATGTCGCTGTATTCAGATCCATCGGCGCGGGTAAAAGTAAATGGAGCGCTATCTGATTCCTTCAAAATAAGGAACAGGACTAGACAAGGATGCCCATTATCCCCTTTAATACATGTAATCGTCATCGAACATTTGGCCAAAGCCCTCAGGGACAATAGAGACATCCGGGGTTCCAGGTGGGCCAGTCTCAACACAAAGCAGCACTATTTGCTAATGATGTTCTCCTCTGTTTCTCAACCAAAGATCTCTTTCCCAGGAATTCTGAGAGAATTCCAGGTCTGGGAACTTGCTATCTACCTTATGGAGACAGCGAAGTAGGTGAGGAGATTGTAGCCACTTCCCTCCTCTCAGATATATGCAAATTTGCACTTCTTTAAGGAAGTGGAGAAACTCGAGTGCCGTATTTAAGCAGCTCCTCAAAGTCATAATCGCTTTCCAACAAGCTTTTAATGTAACTAAGGGATTTGTGCCAGATCAGAACCCTAAACTACAGACGAGAGAATTCCAGGACTTTGGGGAATTGAGCAACTTCAAAGTAAATTGTACTAAGACTGAGGCACTGAACATAACACTGCCCTAAGAAACGGCTAATGCAATGAAAAGGGAATTCCCTTTCCGTTGTAAACCAGATCAGGTATTTTGGGGTGGAAGTTCCCACGGAGCTTAATAATCTATTTAGCATAAATCACCAAGCAATTTTGGAAAAAGTGGGGGCGTTGTTAACTTCTTATAAATCGATAAATATTTCCTGGATGGGCTGGATACACATAATCAAAATAGACCTATTACCACACTTCCTCTATATATTCCAGACGGTCCCGTTGTGGCCTCACAGAACATATTTTGCTAGAATTTGGTCTCTGGTCTCTAAGTTCCTCTGCAGGGGGATCAGGCTCAGGATAAGCTTAAAAACTTTGTCTACAGCCCAGAGTAGTGGTGGAGTGGGCTTGCCGAACTTCTCCAAATACTGCCAGTCTTCCATGTTGGTAAGATTTTTGGACTGGGAATTAAAAAAAGCCTCAAAAAAATGGGTCCAACTGGAACAGGAGGGGTTGGCTATTCCACTACACCTACTCCCATGGATCCCAACATGGATCCCACCATCCACTACGGGATTGGGAGGTACATTGTCATTTTTAACAAAAGAACTACTACGTGCTTGGAGGGTCATTTCAACTAGATCAGATGATAACCCAGCAGCTGGACCACTGACTCCTCTTTCTGCAACCCGGCTTTTCCCCCAGGGATGGTGAGAAGGCCATTTTTGATTTGACATCTGATTGCGACATATAATACAGCAGGGGCAAACCCAACTATTAGCGAACTCCAGAGCGCCACCCCAGAAACTAAACTTAAATGGTGGGAATACCTACAATTTAGATCATTTTTACAGTCCATGAACCAATCTCAGGTTCCAAGGTCCACACTCTCCCCATTAGAGACTCTATTTATGGTACAGGAACCACCCAAGAGGGGAATTTCATCTTTATACCAAGCACTGGCGGCGGCGGAAACTAAAACTAAACAGAACTTTCAGATCACTTGGGAGAGAGAGCTAGGAATGGAACTGCCTGAGTAGGATTGGGAGACGATTTTATTGATGACTCATAAAATACCAAGCTCTAGTGATGCCCGGGAGAAGGGATATAAGTTGTTATATCGATGGTATCTTACACCTACTAGGCTCCACGGCATGTTCCCCTTGGCTACCAACGGATGCTGGAGGTGCGGGTCTGTGTAGGGCACAATGCTAGATATCTAGTGGGGCTGTCCTTTGATCCAAAGATTCTGGGTAAAAGTATTTAGGAATTATGGGCTGGTAGCCGTGAAATCCTTAATTGTTAACCCTGAACTCGCCTTCCTTTCTCTGCTCCCTGGGTCAGTAAAGGCAATCATAAGAGATATTTTAAGACTCTGTATTTCAGCGGCAAGAGACGTCATTCCTCGGCACTGGAGGGGACCGGTAAAGCCCTCCATGGCGGAATGGTCTGCTAAAATGGAGGACTGTTGCAGAATGGAGGAAATATCGGCCATGTTTTCTAATACACAAAGTGCTTATACATATACATGGTCTGAGTGGATACTATTTAGGGATGCAGCTAATTTCCAGGATCTTTTCAAATAAATTTTATCCTCCTAATATTTGACCCCGACAATCCTAAACCTCGTAACTCACTGAGCGAGAGATCTATGTGTTGCTAAGAGTATGATGACATATTATGCCTAAAATTCAGTGACTAGTCAACTCCCACCCACCCATGCCTTTCATCCCCTTTCTAACACTATTTACTCTTTTTGTCTAACTCTGGTTGCCCCAGATTACGTAGGAAGCTGGGTGCTTCCTGATAGGATGATTAAGATATGCTTTTGTATATAAATTAATGCCATGACTACTGCAAATTGGAAATATATTAGATGGCTAATGTTCTTAACAGTAACACTAGAATATATTATAGCATATTATAACAAGATGTATGTTATTGTTTTCTGAAGTTTGTCAAGAGACAGACTATTGTTGTGAAACTGAAAATGCTTTTTGAATAATTATTATTTATTTATATAGCGCCATTGGTTCCATGGCGCTTTACATGTGTAAGGGTGTCGTCACACCTGGCAACGGCACCGGAGATGTCGGTGGCGACTGGCGGGAGGGCGCACGTGTTTGGCACCCCGCCAGCGTCGCTGCCCCCAGTTTACACGGGGAGACACATCCGGCGATGCCACGGCGAGCTGATAGGTGGCATCGCCACCGGGGTGTCTCAAAACCCCAGCGGCAATGCAGTACAATGGCTGCAATCGCCTGTCAGGTCGTTGGCAGCCGTTTAAATGGGGCAATGTGTATTGCAAATCTTTAATAACAATAGTCTTTTATTATAGGCCAAAGACTTTTGGGGCCCACTAAGCTCCAGGGCCTGGGTGGAGACCAGAATGTAGCTGGAGCAATGCTACAGGCAGGCAGTGGGGGATCAGAAGGTCACAATACATTTTTACGTGTTTTCAAGAAGCAAAAATGAGAGGTGTCTAATGAGCAGATTGATGGAATCAGTAACTTTAAATAAGAGCAAGATCAAATCTTTAGTCCCTATTCACTGTGTGCTCTGTGAATACTCAGACAGAACTTGATAGCTTTAATTACTAGGTTTCCTTTGCTGTAGATTTAAGGAAGATCTATTAAATAATTTCCTAAAACACACAGGTACAGGGTTCAAAGGTCGAGGCTCCTGTAAGAAAATCTTAGTCACCACAATTCTCCTAATAATCTTTGGAATGAAGTCTTAGTTCAAGGCCAGCCTTAAATGAAAGACTAAAGATAATGAATATAGGTGAGGGTCATCCTCTGTCACAGTTAATAGATTGCTCTATTATTGCTTTAAGAAACCAAACATTATCATATACTATTCTGCCACCTATCTGCAACCACACAACTACAACTGTGTCTGCTTCAGCAATAAAAGGGTTTATGATAACCTATTCTGAGGATAGGTCATCAAAATGAAATCAATGGAGGTCTGGCATCACCAATCAGTTGCAAACTGCACCAAAGCATAATGATTTACAGCTGACCAGTATATTGCTTAGTGTCCCCTGCTTAAAACTGCATTTTATCTTTAATTCACTTTAATAGAAGATATAGTGCAGTATTTAACCTCTTCCCACATTGGACTCACCTGTAGATTGTGAGCCTTTGTGGACAGGGTCCCCTCCCCTCTAAAAGCTGATTGTCCAAATTTACTGTATTAGTCCATGTTCTCCCCTCTTCATATGTAAAGCGCCATGGAACCTAATGGCGCTATATAAATAAATAATAATAATAATATGTCCTATTATGTTCCCGCTAATGGATGCACTGGTATGTCATGGCAGTTATGTGGGCCCAGGAACGGTGCCTGCATGATCTCCGGCTACGTGACAGTCGAACTCCTGATACCAACACCAAGCCTGGTTGTTTATCCCTTTAAATGTTGCAACCAATTTACAATTATAGAATTTAGAAGGTTGAGAGAGGGAGTAGGCACCCTCTCCCACCATATCAGCACCTCTGGAATGGGATCATGGGCTGTGTACGGTTTCAATGACAACAGAAGGTCAAAAAATGACCTCCTGGTATGTCAGTTATGGTGGCTTGTTGGATCATGCCAAGACAAAGGCACTTTGTCAGTGTAACACTGACAGGTCTAATGCATTGCAATCCAGAAAAAAAATCCAGAAAATCACCTTGTTTCACTTTTACATAATTAATTAGCTTTTTTATATGGCATAAGTATTTGATACTTTAGAAAAACTGAACTTCATATTCGGTACAGAAACCTTTGTTTGCAGTTACAGAAGACAAATGTTTCCTGTAGTTCTTGACTAAGTTGCAAACACTGCTCACTCCTCCATACAGATCTTTTCCAGATTATTCAGGTTTTGAGGCTGTCACTGGGCAACATAGAGTTTCAGCTCCCTCCAAAGATATCCTATTGGGTTCAGGTCTAGAGACTGGCTAAGCCCCTCCAGGACCTTAAAATGTTTAGGTGACTTGACTGTGTTTTGGGTCATTGTCATGCTGGAAGACCCAGTCACAGCCCATCTTCAATGCTTTTACTGAGTGAAGGATATTTTTCACCAAAATCTTTGCATATATGACCTCATTTACCCTCCCTTTAATATGGTGCCGTTATTCTATTCCCTTTGCAGAAAACCACCCTCAAAGTATGGTGTTTTCACACCCATGCTTCACAGTTAGGATGGTATTCTTAGGCTAGGGTCACAGTTGTTATCTCAATAGTCCACCAATTGTTACCGTATCTCACCTTTATATTGCATACCACTTCAAAACCACCCAGAATTCCCTCTAAAGGGCTCTCAGATGAATGATGAGTACAATTATCTTTTAATTAAGTGATCACTTTATTAGTTTAAGTCATAATAATTCATAAAAATATTAAAATAATTACATAAAGGTACCCTAGTGATTACCAATAATTTATAACCAGGTCCAGGGCTGAGACCAATTATATTAACATTATACAGTATACATTATATAATACCAGTGATACCAGGTTCATAAGGACGTACTGCTTGTTTGTTTAGAGTGGCTGCACAGTCTGTTATGTTATTCTGGGGCTCTAATATACAATGTGCACCTATGTACTAACAGGTGAACCCTTCTCTGACCCAGGTTACACATGTATGGTGCTGCCCCCATGCTTTAGTTATAGTTGTCCCCACTTAGTTCACATACCTGGTATATACGCTATACTGCGTATAGGGTCACAGTTGGCATGCAGTTTTTCTGCATTTTCAAAACCTGATTTCGATTTGGAAATTGCCATTTTTGCATCCAAAAAACACTCTGCATTAACGCTATGTATTAACGCATAGTACCTATATGTACCATGCATTAACGGATGCATTTCCTATAGGGACCTATGTTAAAAAAAACGCTATGCATTTTTTACTGCATCCAAAATCGCTGCTAGCAGCGTTTTTGTTGCTGTTTCAAAACGCATAGCGTTTTTACAGTGCACTTAGACACTGCAGTTTTTGCATTGGAGCCTATGGATCCATTAATGGGTCAGTTTTTCACAAATTCTAAGTTGAAAAACTGATGGTTTTAACGGATCCAAGGCTCAAGTGTGACCCTAGCCTTAGGGTAATACTCATCCTTCTTCTTTCTACAAACTCGCCGAGTAACGTTGATAACAAAAAGTTCTAGTTTGGTCTCATCTGACCACATGATCTCCGACCATGCCTCCTCTGGATCATCCAGATCATCATTAGTGAATTTCAAATGGGCCTGGACATGTGCTGGCGTGAGAAAGGGGACCTTGCAGGATTTCAATCCTTGACGGTGTAGTAAGTTACTAATGGTAATCTTTGAGACTGTTTTCCCAGCTCTCTTCACGTCATTGATCAGGTCCTCCCATGCAGTTTTGGGCTGATTCCTGACCTTTCTCAGAATCATCCTTACCCAACGAGGTGAGATCTTGCATAGAGCCCCAGACCAAGGAAGATTGACAGTCATCTTATGTTTTTCCCAATTTCTAATTATTGCACCAACAGTTGTTGCTTTCTCACCAAGCTGCTTGCATATTGTCCTGTAGCCCATCCCAGCCTTGTGTACGTACGTCTACAGCCTTGTCCTTAGCTCTTTGATCTTGACCATGGTGGAAAGGTTGGAGTGTGATTAATTGAGTTTTTAGACAGTTGCCTTTTATACAGGTAATGTGCAGAGTAGGAGGCTTCTTAAAGAAAAACTCACAAGTCTGTGAGAGCCAGAATTCTTGCTGGTTGGTAGGTGATCAAATACATTTTTCAAAAAAATCATACAATGTGATGATTTCCTGGAATTTTTGTTTTAGATTCTGGTCACAGGATGCAGCAGGGTCAGCGATGCTGCAGGCCTGGGGCTCATAGGAGGAGGGGATTAGGCTGCATGAGGTGAGCGCCATTGATCTACAGGCACTTGATGCGATGGGCTTCAAGAAAATAGCTGTGGAGGCAGAGTGTGTGCAGTTTAGCTCTTGGAGAGCTGAGAGCTCAATCTGTGCAGGCGCCACCTCTGCAGCCATTTTTCTATATTCATCGCTGGCAGATCAATAGCGCCCGCATCCAGCCATTGCAACAACTCCTTCTGTGAACTCTGGGCCTGCAGCATCACCAACCCTGCCACCTATTGTGAAATCATTCCAATGCAGATCAATTCCCGCCACTCCTCTGAGCCTCAGGTTTCCAGCAATACTGACCCAGCCTCCTGAGAACAGCTCTACTGCCGTCGCACTGGGACGGTAAGCTATATCCGGATTGTGAATGCACTCCCATTTTCCCCCTAATTTTGGGGGGGGAAAAGTACATTTTATAATCTAGAAAATATGGTAATTTTTTCATGTAATAAAATGCAAATTAATTCTTTAAAAATCATACAATGTGATAGTTTGGATTTTTTTTAGATTCTGTATCTTACAGTTGAAGTGTACCATAAAAATTACAGACCTCTCCATTCTTTGTAGGAGGGAAAATGTTCAAAATCTGCAGTGTGTCTAAACTTATTTTCACCACTATATCACAAGCTGTATAAAAAAATCTATGCAACATATGAAAGTCCAAAGTAATAAATAAACCAAATACAGTATACCAATATAACAATAAATATTATTATTATTATTATTTATTTATATAGCGCCATTATATTCCATGGCGCTTTACTTGCTAAAAAGGGCAGACAAGGACAAGTAACATAGTAACAATACAAGTAACAGTAAATAAATATATAAATAATTATAAATATTACCAAAGTCCATAATATAAAAAATTCAAGGAGGGCTGCCAAAGAAAAATAAGAGGTGTATGAGGTAACTCTACACATATCGTCACAAATGTGACTTCGACAAGGACATTTTTCTATAAGTTCAGAATATTTTAAAACTAGTGATGTATAAAACAATAACAAAATGCTTGGTATTGCAATAATTGTACAGAATCGAAAAATGGAAATACTAGGTAATTTTGGGGCCCCCACCCCAGCTCCGCCTTCACCCTTCGAACCTTACACAGTTCCACCGCTCACTATTGGAAAAACTGCACTTCTGCACCATGTCTTCAGCAACCATACAATAACAGTTCCCATCAAACACCAGATCACATACAAACATAGCTATCAGATTTTGCTTGGCCATAAGATTTTTTTAAGCCTGCTACCACAACAAGGTAGACTCTTTTGGCAGGACCGTACTATACTCTCTTTTTTTTATTTCCACATCATGATCAGAGTGCACATTACCACCACAGTGACTGAATAATACCACGTACAAAGAGAAATACTGCCACACCATGATCAGAGCGTACATTACCACAGTGATTGATATAATACCACATACAAGGAGAAATACCGCCACACCATAATCAGTGCACACATTTACACTACATAGTGACAGAATAATACCACATACAAGGGACAAATTCCACTACACCATGAACAGATCAAGTGTGAGAGCCTCATTGAGGCCTCGTTCTGGCTCACAGACTATCATTGAGGGCTTGTGTAAGCAGCTTCTGACTTAGAGCTGCCTCTGACTTCTCCCCCGTGCACTGTCTTTCCCCCTGTGCACTTTCTTTCCCATCCGTGTCCATCTCCCTCCTCTTTGTGCCTGTCTCTCCCTGTGTGCTGTGTCTCTCCTCTTTGTCTGTCTCACCCCTCTGTGCTGTCTCCTGTCTCTGTGCCTGTCTCCCCCTGTGCACTGTGTCTCCCCTCTCTGTGCCTGTCTCCCACTGTGCCTGTCTACCCCTGTTTGCTGTGTTTCCTCTCTGTGCCTGTCTCCCCCCATGTGTTGTGTCTCCCATCTTTATGTCTGTAGAAAAAAGAATGTGCATATAGGGTCTTATCTCAATTACACACTTTCACTTTGCGATGTGGAATTGCTCAATCTTTATGTCTATCATCCCCATATAAGCTGTGTCTCCCCTCTGTGCCCGTCATCCCCCTCTCAGTGCCTGTCCCCCTCTCTGTGCTTTTCTCCCACTCTGTGATGTTTCTCCCCTCTGTGCCTGTCTCCCCCTCTGTGCACTGTGTCTTCCCCCTCTCTGTGCCCTGTCTCCAGTAAGTTGTGTCTCGCATAGTTGGCTTTCCCAGTGCGACCTTCACAAGCATCTGCGAACAAAAGGCTCTACACTTTCCCTATGGCAGATCACCTCCCTCCCTCTCCTACGAGAAGAGACCTTCAAAAGGAAGCATCTGGGAGTATGATGCTCTATTCCTGCCTTAGTGGTCAGACCCGCTGTACCACCTCCTCTATGAGAATCAGCTGGAAGGTGACCATCACAGACTATATAATTGACCTCCTGACGAAACTGCAGTGGCGCATGGGAGCATATCTATATTACTTAGTTTTTTTATTTTTTTCTAGTTTAGTTGTGCTCCTTTTATTATGTTTTTCTATATACATTACAGATTGGATAACAATATCTAGTATAATTATTTGATGTATACAGGTTTACTGAACTATACTGATTATTTATGTATTTTATGATGTGTATTTTGATAACCCTTAGGCGCCTTTCACATTGGCGTTTTTGAAAAAATGTGGCAGATTTACCGCATCTGCCGCCTAACGGCCGCATTTGCAGCACGCTTGCGGCAAGCCCCATGCATTGTCTAGGTACGGCAAGTGCGGTCTTGCCGGTTGCGGCAGATGCGGCACTTGAGGCCGCAAAAAAACCCTCGATCAGCAGCGTTTTTTTTTATTGCCGCATCTGCCAAATCCCCACTTGCCACACCTGCCACAAGCCCCATAGACAATGCATGGGGCCAGCCGCAAGTGCGGCCGTTAGGTGGAAGATGTGGCAGATGCGGTAAATCTGCCGCATTTTTTCAAAAACGCCTATGTGAAAGCAGCCTTAATAGGTTTACTGCATAATCTCTACTTAGTTTGGGATAGACCTACTATTTGATGCCTGGTGTAACCACTTTTGTGTGTCATATTACACCTACTCCTCCTTTGCTTTTCCTTGGACTACCCTTTGTCTACACTATTTGTCTATTGTACTTTTGTTTTGTGAATATGTTATATTTTGAATAATAAATAAATGTCATTTTTATATGCATTTTGTAGTATTCCAATGCTTTTTAGGTTGATATACTACTGTGTTGGTTTGGTTGTGCTGTAACTCACAAGACCAGGATTGGGAGCAACGGAGTGGGACCTAGAATTGTGTCTGATAATGTGCTGTGTTACTGGAACTAGAGTTCAGTTATGTGCCCACTATCTCACATGTGAAGTTGTAAATGAAGAACTGTGTAAACTGTTATGTAAAGAACTTAACTCCTGTTAAGTTCTTGTTGTTTGTTTGTTCTTGTTGTTTAAATTGAACTGTTAGGGCCCCTTTACACACTGAGACTTCCCAGCGATCCCACCAGCGATCCGACCTGGCCGGGATCGCTGGAAAGTCTCTCTGCAGTCGCTGGTGAGCTGTCAAACAGCTAGACTCACCAGTGACCAATCAGCAGCGACATCGCTGGTAACCAGGGTAAACACCGGGTAACTAAGCAGCGCGCGCTGCTTAGTTACCTGGTGTTTACCCTGGTTACCAGTGCCCAGCGTCTAATGTGCGGCGCTGGGCACTGGCTGTGAGGTCACTGGTCGTTAGTCTGTCGCTGTGACACGCAGCGATGCGTGCTGACCAGGGGGAGACCAAGGACCAAAAAATGGTCCTGAACAATGTGCAGCAATCAGCGACCTCACAGCAGGGGCCTGGTCGCTAATGCGTGTCACACACTGCAACATCGCTGGAGAGGTTGCTGTTACGTCACAAAACCTGTGACGTTTCAGCGACATCGCTAGCAATGTTGCAGTGTGTGAAGTACCCCTAAGTCTCCATTTCGGTTTGAACTGGTATTTTGGCCTGGCCTTCGTAAGGCAACATGTGGTCTATAGAAAGGTACAGCCTATACCACACAAGTTCATGCAACAAAGCAGGACTATGGTTTTCATGTGGCATGCTGGGCTGCCCGAAGTCAGTCGCTCACCCATGACTACTGCTCCATTCCGCTCATCACAGGCATGCATGTCTGGCTTTTGAGAGGGATTACTTGAAGCACCATTCACCCAACTCTTACAGAAACTACAAGATATCATTAAATAGTTGTTTGACAGTACTGGATCCCTAAGAATGTCTTTTTTGATGCTTATGCAAATGGAGTCCGTGGAGCCTCGATTAAGAGTCTCAAACACGGGACTAGCCAGATATCCCTTCAGGGAAGGACCTAGCCCTGGGGTGGAAACCTTGCGGAGACCACCATAACCACCATATTAAGTGGCCCTTTTAGTCAATATCCCACTCAGTTACGAGTTAAGGATATGACAAGGGAATTAACAGAGCCAGGGATCCATCCACAGACAGCTGTTTCGGGGTATTGCCCCTCATCTTTTTTTGATGCTTAGACAGAGGTGATTTGAGAAGAGTAAGTTGGATTGACGATCGAAGGCCTTAAGGCAGTGTCACATGTGTCCTTATCGCTAGCGACATTGCCAAAAAGTGACGTCGCTAGCGATATCGCAAGTACATCGTGCTGTGTAACAGCGCGACGCAAATGCGATATATCGCTGGTCGCAGGTTGACAGGTTTACGAGGATGAACGTAAACCTGTCAATCTGCAACCAGCGATTAGGCTGGATCGCGCCGTCTGACACCGTAATAGCGATGTTGGCGGCGATCCAGCCTATACCGCAACATTGATGCGCATCGCTCGCTCTGTTGATCCCAGCCCAACAAGCGATGGCTCTGCCCACATTGCTACGGCGTCACCGGCAACATGTTGCCGTGTGACACCAAGGTTGCGATGTCGGAAGCGAGCGCGCACCCACGCATCGCTTCCGACATCGCAGCCTTCATTGACACGTGTGACGCCGCCTTTAGGCTATGTTCACACCCTGCGCAATTGCTGTGCTATTGATCCAGTTTGTATGGATCCGCTATTGCAGTGGAATGCAGTGAAACACATTGACATTTGCTGTCCCAGCAAAGTCAATGCATTTCACTATTTTGCATTCAGACACTGCACTTTTTACAGACCCGCTTTTGGGCTCAAAAGCAACTCCGTAAAAAGAAGTCACATGTCACTTTCATGGTGTATTTTTTGCTGCGCTTTTACTCACCTCGCCGCACTCCCACAGGGATCTCTCCACATCCCAATGCTGTAGGACCTGTGGAGGACCTGGGACAGCACCATGTGACCGAGCAACGTCACCCAGTCACATGACCAGGCAGTAAGGTCTAGAGGCCGAGCTCGCTGCGGCCTCAGAGATGAGGAGAGATCACCTGCGGTCACCGAGGAGCACAGCAAGGTGACTAAAAGCGCAGATGAATAGCGCAGCGGCGTTCACACACAGAATGCTGCGCTTTGTGAGGATGCATTCTTAGTGCAGTTTTTGCACCAAAATAAATCCTCACAAAACACAGCAATACACTGTGTGTGAACGCAGCTTTAGCCTCAATAAGTGTCTTTCCTCAGGTACTCTGCCAAAGTCAATGAAGAGGTCAGCCCTGATCATCCTGCTAAAGTGTAAGACCCATCTTGTATTGAAAACTGGCATAACATAACACTTCTTAAAGCTGACAGCAAGTTTTTGGCATAAGTGCTGATTTATTAGTTCGTGAAGTTACATCCTGATTCCTTTCAGAGGTTCATCATTGCACTGTGCGAGGCAACAAAACAATTAGTGGTGTGCTTGGTATCCAAAAGTAAGTGGGTGGTTGTCACTAGGGAGAGGAAGCTTGCTGTCATTGGATCGGGGAAAAGCTTTTGAACAGGTTAATCATACACTGTGTTCCAAATTATTATGCAAATTGGTTTTCAGTGTCATAGGGTTTTATTTTATTTTTTTTTCAAGGAAACCCATGGATGTTATTGTGTCTCAGGGTTATTTGGATCATTGAAATCAATCTCAGATATCTGTGATAATTGGTTTGGCAGGTGAGCCCAATAAAAAGAAAACTGGGTGTTCCACTATATTACGCAGGCCCAGTGTAACATGGGAAAGAAAAAGGAAGTCTCTGCTGCTGAAAAGCAACAAATAGTGCAATGCCTTGGACAAGGGATGAAAACATTTGATATTGCACGAAAATGTAAGAGTGATCATCGTATTGTGAAGAGATTTGTGGCTGATTCTGAGCACAGATGTGTTTGTGAAGATAAACATGGCGGAGAGAAGACATGGCACATTGAGGGAGCAACACACACGAGTAGTAGAATAGTGAAAATTATAACTTTATTAGTGCAATAGACCAAACAAGATTAAAAACAATTAAAACCATGGGGTGCCAATGCAGAACACAACGCTGAACATACAGTGCCTACAAGTAGTATTCAACCCCCTGCAGATTTAGGTGGTTTGATAAGATGCAAATAAGTTAGAGCCTTCAAACTGCAAACGAAAGTAGGATTTATTAACAGAAGCATAAATCTTACAAACCAAAAAGTTATGTTGCTCAGTTGAATTTTTATAATTTTTAAACATAAAAGTGTGGGTCAATTATTATTCAACCCCTAGGTTTAATATCTTGTGGAATAACCCTTGTTTGCAATTACAGCTAATAATCATCTTTTATAAGACCTGATCAGGCTGGCACAGGTCTCTGGAGTTATCTTGGCCCACTCCTCCATGCAGATCTTCTCCAAGTTATCTAGGTTCTTTGGGTGTCTCATGTGGACTTTAATCTTGAGCTCCTTCCACAAGTTTTCAATTGGGTTAAGGTCAGGAGACTGACTAGGCCACTCCAACACCTTGATTTTTTCCCTCTTGAACCAGGCCTTGGTTTTCTTGGCTGTGTGCTTTGGGTCGTTGTCTTGTTGGAAGATGAAATTACGACCCATCTTAAGATCCTTGATGGAGGAGCAGAGGTTCTTGGCCAAAATCTCCAGGTAGGCCGTGCTATCCATCTTCCCATGGATGCGGACCAGATGGCCAGGCCCCTTGGCTGAGAAACAGCCCCACAGCATGATGCTGCCACCACCATGCTTGACTTTAGGGATGGTATTCTTGGGGTCGTATGCAGTGCCATCCAGTCTCCAAACGTCACGTGTGTGGTTGGCACCAAAGATCTCGATCTTGGTCTCATCAGACCATAGAACCTTGAACCAGTCTGTCTCAGAGTCCTCCAAGTGATCATGAGCAAACTGTAGACGAGCCTTGACATGACGCTTTGAAAGTAAAGGTACCTTACTGGCTCGTCTGGAAACGAGTCCATTGCGGTGGAGTACGTTACTTATGGTATTGACTGAAACCAATGTCCTCACTGCCATGAGATCTTCCCGGAGCTCCTTCCTTGTTGTCCTTGGGTTAGCCTTGACTCTTCGGACAAGCCTGGCCTCGGCACGGGAGGAAACTTTCAAAGGCTGTCCAGGCCGTGGAAGGCTAACAGTAGTTCTATAAGCCTTCCACTTCCGGATGATGCTCCCAACAGTGGAGACAGGTAGGCCCAACTCCTTGGAAAAGGTTTTGTACCCCTTGCCAGCCTTGTGACCCTCCACGATCTTGTCTCTGATGGCCTTGGAATGCTCCTTTGTCTTTCCCATGTTGACCATGTATGAGTGCTGTTCACAAGTTTGGGGAGGGTCTTAAATAGTCAGAAAAGGCTGGCAAAAGAGATAATTAATCCACACATGTGAAGCTCATTGTTCTTTGTACCTGAACTACTTCTTAATAGTTTAGGGGGACCAAACAGAATGCTGGTGGTTTGAGGGGTTGAATAATAATTGACCCACACTTTTATGTTTAAAATTTATTAAAATTCAACTGAGCAACATAACTTTTTGGTTTGTAAGATTTATGCTTCTGTTAATAAATCCTACTCTCGTTTGCAGTTTGAAGGCTCTAACTTATTTGCATCTTATCAAACCACCTAAATCTGCAGGGGGTTGAATACTACTTGTAGGCACTGTATGTACAGAATACAATGCTGACAAAACATGAGCAGGATATGACACAATATCGGTGATCACAACAGATTAGACAAAATACAGGATTGAGTTGTAGGGAGAGACCCGAGGGTGGGGGATGAGAGCAGGTATGAGAAGTACTAGTGCTCCTTCACCACAATATTTGACAAAAATACGCTTGTTAGCCCAATATAGGGTGTACAGTGTTATGGGTAACCACATCTATGTCAACGGACCTATTATGAAGCGCAAATCATAGGGCCACAGAATGATTGATAGTGCTGGGAGTGTTAAATATGATTTAATACTGGCCTCAGCAGCTGGAATAAACAATGTTTAGAAGGCGGCCGTCACACGGTTCAATATTGCGAACGATATCGTTTAAGTGATCTGCTTTTTGATCGCTTAAGCGATATCGTTTGTGCATCGCTGCGTGCAATCAAGCGATTTTACAATGTAATATCGCTAGTGATGGGCGAATCCTAAATTACTCGGAATCACTTGACTCTAGCGAGTTCGAGCACAGGACTCGCTACTCATTGCGAGTCTAGCGAGTCCAATGTTAATGAATGGGGAAGCGAGTAATAGCGAGTAGTGTGCGATTTACAAATCACAGATGTGTCTCGGAAGCTTCAGCCTGAAGCAATCCTAGTTTTGCCATTGATTTGCATTGGACTCGTTTACTGTGCAAGTAATCGCTGGGAAACTCGCACAGATAAGAGTCCTGTCTGCTCTGTGTGCTGGCTGCCGCAGCTCCAGGGTCCTAGAGCCCGCCTGCTGCCTGATGTAGCAGAGCTGAGATTGTTCTCAGTCTGCTCATTCCCTGTGCATAGACATCTATATCTATGCACAGGGATGAGCAGAGAGGACATCGCGTTTTGGACTGCGTCGGACGGAAGAGGATTTTTTTAATTAAAGATGGAGTCCCTAATGGCTTTTTTTTTATTTCTAATAAAATTTTTTCTCAGTGTTGTGTTTTTTTTAAAACAATTTAATAGAAATTCATGGCGGTCATGTCTAATATTGGCGTGACCGCCATAAATTTCGGGCTTAGGGCCAGCTGATAATACAAAGCTGGCCCTAACCTCTTTATTACCCAGCGTGCCACCGCCACCAGGGCCGCTGGAAGAGTGGGGTTCAGCGCCAGAGGATGGCGCTTCAATGAATGCGCCATCTTCTGGGGCGGCTGCGGGCTGCAATTTGCAGCGGGGGTGCCCAGAAAGCTTGGGCATCCCTGCGCTGCGGATTCCAGCCCCCAGCTGCTTAGCTGTACCTGGCTAGACATAGAAATTGCGCGGAGCCCCATGCATTTTTTTTTAATTATTTCATCAAATTCATGAAATAATAAAAAAAAAGGGCTCCCCTATATTCTTGTGTCTGGCCAGGTACAAATAGGCACCTGGGGGTTGGGGGCAGCCCGTTGCTGCCTGCTGGATCCGGCTGGTTCCAGAAATACGGCGAAGCCCATGTAATTTTTTTTCTGAAAAATCAATGAAACAATCCTAAAAAAGGGACTGCATCTTTATTAACCCCTCGCCCATGGTCCAGGGGTTAATAAAGATGCAGTCCCTTTTATTTACATTGTTTTATGGATTTGTCAGAAAAAAATTTCACGTGGGCTTCGCCGTATTTCTGGAACCAGCCGGATCCAGCAGGCAGCGACGGGCTGCCCCCAACTCCCAGGTGCCTATTTGTACCTGGCCGGACACAAGAATATAGGGGAGCCCTTTTTTTTTAATTATTTCATGAATTTCATGAAATAATAAAAAAAAAAATGCGTGGGGCTCCGCGCAATTTCTATGTCTAGCCAGGTACAGCTAAGCAGCTGGGGGCTGGAATCCGCAGCGCAGGGATGCCCAAGCTTTCTGGGCACCCCCAGCTGCAAATTGCAGCCTGCAGCCGCCCCAGAAGATGGCACGTTCATTGAAGCGCCATCCTCTGGCGCTGAACCCCTCTCTTCCAGCGGCCCTGGTGGCGGTGGCACGCTGGGTAATAAAGGGGTTAATACCAGCTTTGTTATACAAGCTGGTATTAAGCCCGAGATTCTTAATGTCAGGCCACGTTTGACCCAGCCACTAAGAATCTCCAATAAAGGGTTAAAAAAACACAACACAGAGAAAATTTTTTATTTGAAATAAAAAAAAAAGCCATTAGGGACTCCATCTTTAATAAAAAAAATCCTCTTCTGTCCGACGCAGTCCAAAACGCGATGTTCTCTCTGCTACATCCCCTGTGCATAGATATAGATGTCTATGCACAGGGAATGAGCAGACTGAGAACAATCTCAGCACTGCTACATCATCTCTGTGAGTAGGCGGACTCTAGGACCCTGGAGCTGCGGCAGCCTGCACAGAGAAGACAGCTGGACTCGGCTCGCAAAGTAACAGCAGTTACTTTGCGAGTTTCCCCGCTATCACTGGCACAGTAGCCGAGTCTAATGCAAGACAATGGCAATCCTAGTTTTGTCAGCGTTTGCCATTGATTTGCATTGGACTCGTGCGAGTAAACGCTGGGAAACTCGCAGAGTACCGAGTCCTGCGAGTCCCTTACTACTCGCCGAGTAACGAGTCCTAGCGAGTAGATTCGCCCATCCCTAAATATCGCTTGATCGCTAGATCGCAGATTGGTGAGCAGGAGCTCATATCAAGCGATAAACGCTTGAACAATCTGCTTCATCGTGGTGTATGACACCACAATGAATGATCTCCCAGCGGCAGAGCCTATGCTGGGAGATGGTATCTATGGTAAACGTCGGGTTACTAAGCGCCGCGCGGCGCCTAGTAACCCGATGTGTACCATAGTTACCAGCGATCTCGCTGGCCCACATCGCTGGTGAGTCTGTCTGTGTGACATCTCACCAGCGATGTGAGCGATATTGTTAGCGATCGTGCGTGCACGTGATCGCTTACAATATCGCTCACGATATAGATACGTGTGACAGCCGCCGAAGTGAGACAGATACCAATATCTCATGCAAGTGAAGTCTGCAGAGACACAGACAATTATAGAGAAAATTTCACATATTATAAGTTTACCCAAGATTCCGCAAATCATCCAATGAGTAATGCTAGGAGTCGTTTAGTAGTCCCAAACACAGTGGTCCCTAGGGGTGGTCACATATGGATGATATCAAAGGTCTTAACCATCAGCTAACTAACCGTATAATTGATACAAAGACCACCCATATATATTGGGTACCCCCTATTGTTTACATATAGTCAAACAGTGTAGGTCATCGTGTCCACTGACAGTGGAAGATAAAGTGCATATTACCAGTCCGTAAATTGTCCGAAGTGTCAGTCCGAAGTATGAAGCGAGGTGACTGCAGGGCACCCAGGCCCCCCGCGTATTGCTGCCAGGGCGCAGCTTCCTCAGGGGAAGTATAAGTCTGTTGCACATTGGGACTCATTTTATATCTGTTGGTAATTAATGATTAGATACAGCTGAGAGAGCACAATTAGACCACATGATATTGCCATAGGTGGAAGTGACATCACAATCACAACTCCGTGACCATGGTAACAAGTAAACAGTGTGCCTTATACCTATTACAGGAAGTGACATCGAAGTCACAACTCAGTGATCATGGTAACAAGTAAAGAGTATATCTTAGGGCCCTTTCACATCAGCGTTTTTTTCAAATCGCGGCAGATGCGGTGAAAAAACCGCATCTGCCGCGATTACCGCATACCGGCTGCACTTGCGGCGCGGTTGCGGTTTTTGCCATGCAAAGTATAGGCGGACTTACGGCAGGTGCGGCAAGTGCGGTTTTGCACTTGCGGCAGGTGCGGCCGCGAAAAAAACCGCGGTCAGCCGCGGTTTTTTTCGCGGCCGCACCTGCCGCAAGTGCAAAACCGCACTTGCCGCACCTGCCGCAAGTCCGCCTATACTTTGCATGGCAAAAACCGCAACCGCGCCGCAAGTGCAGCCGGTATGCGGTAATCGCGGCAGATGCGGTTTTTTCACCGCATCTGCCGCGATTTGAAAAAAAACGCTGATGTGAAAGGGCCCTTATACCTATTGCAGGAAGTGGAAGTGACATCGCAGTCACAACTCAGTGACCATGGTAACAAGTAAACAGTATATCTTATACCTATTACAGGAAGTGACATAGCAGAAGTGACATCGCAGTCACAACTCAGTGACCATGGTAACAAGTAAACATTATATCTTATACCTATACACCGATATTGTGTCATATCCTGCTCATGTTTTGTCAGCATTGTATTCTGTACATATGTTCAGCGTTGTGTTCTGCATTGGCACCCCATGGTTTTAATTGTTTTTAATCTTGTTTGGTCTATTGCACTAATAAAGATATAATTTTCACTATTCTACTACTCGTGTGTGTTGCTCCCTCAATGTGCCATGTCTTCTCTCCGCCATGCATATCTGTCCCCCTTGGCACGGTGAGCGACCCCTCCTTCCCTGATTTAATTCAGATCATTGCGGTGCACCCTGTTTTCTGTTGAAACTTCGTGAAGATAAAGGCAGAACGAGGAAGTTTTCTGCCAGGCAAGTTCATCAGATTAAGAGAGCAACTGCTAAAAGGGCCTTACAAACCAACAAACAGATATTTGAAGCTGCTGGTGCCTCTGAAGTCCCTCGAACCTCAAGGTGTAGGATCCTTCAAAGGCTTGCTGTGGGGCATAAACCTACTATTTGGCCACCCCTAAACAGTGCTCACAAGCAGAAACTGTTGCAGTGGGTCCAGATATACATGAAGACTAATTTTCAAACAGTCTTGTTTACTGATGAGTGGCGAGCAACCCTGGATGGCCCAGAGGGATGGAGTAGTGGATGGTTGGTGGATGCCACCATGTCCCAACAAGGCTGCAACGTCAACAAGGAGGTGGAGGATCATGTTTTCGGCTGGAATCATTGGGAAACAGCTGGTAGGCCCTTTAAAGTTTCTGAAGGTGTGGAAATGACCTCTGCAACGTATATAGAGTTTCCAACTGAGAACTTTCTTCCATGGTTCAAAAAGCAAAAACGTGCCTTTAGGAGCAAAATCATCCTCATGCATGTCAATGCACCATCTCATGCTACAAGGAATACCTCTGCGCCATTGGCTGCTATGGGCATAAAAAGGAGATAAACTCATGGTGTGGCCACCATCTTCCCCTGACCTCAACCCTATAGAGAACCTTAGGAGTATAATCAAAAAAAGATCTATGAGGATGGGAGGCAGTTCACATCAAAACAGCAGCTCTGGGAGGCTATTCTGACATCATGCAAAGAAATACAAGCAGAAACTCTCCAGAAAATCACAAGTTCATTGGATGCAACAAGTGTGAAGGTGATATCAAAGAAGGGTTCCTATGTTAACATGTCAATCAAGACACAGGAGGAACAGGGGCACCAATGCTGCCGGCTTATCGGAGAGAACAAACTGGAGCGACCGGTGTTCGGCCTGGTGGTGCCTGTCACAAGGCAACATACGATATAGTCTTGAAATAAGGAAGAAGGCACTCACCGGTCTGTTGCTGTGCTTTTATTCAGGGTGCAATATTCACATGGTGCGGGGAGGGGGGGAGTATAGCTGAGGTGACGACGGCACCGTTTCGCGCTGTGTGCACTTCCACGCGGCCGCACCTGCCGCAAGTGCCAAAGCCGCACTTGCCGCACCTGCCGCAAGTTCGCATATACATTGTATGGGGTTTGCCGCAAGTGTGCCGCAAGTGCAGCCGGTATGCGGTAATCGCGGCAGTTGCGTTTTTTTCACCGCAACTGCCGTGATTTAAAAAAAACGCTGATGTGAAAGTACCCTTAGAAACCCTGCCTTCCCATTGAATGTAATAGGATATCATATTATTTTACGTATTAAAGATTCTTTTTTTACTTGTGGTATATCTGTGTAGTTGGTATCCCGACTTGTTTTTTTTCATTTTAACTGTTAAGGTCTTTAATTTGCCATCACTCTTCCTCCTTGTGCATTTTCTATCTCATATACTACTCTACACACACTCATTCCCCTCCGCATTCCTCCATTCTACTCAATGATATGTCACCTTGGTTGAATCTATATCCTTAGCTGCTTTTCTGTCTCGCTAGCTCTCTTCTCTCATTTCGCTGCTCTACCGGCAGCTTGTCAGGCAGACATTCAGAGTAGCAGCAACAACGTTTGGGATATGGTGGTAATGGTGTTGGCGCCATTCATCCTGCATTCTTTTATACACTTGCCACACCCAGAGCTGTCAGAAAGGATGCTGCTATCAGCTGAGGACTGGATTCAATCCTCTGCATACGCAAGAAAATACTCCCTCCAGGAAGGTGTCAGAATATAGGAATTTTTAGGAAATTTTTAGGAAATTTATGAATATGAATTTGACAGATTGAAAGGATAGTTTTAATTGTTGGTTCAATGAAATTGATGAAGACCAGCATGTGAACAAAGAAACTGTAGTGAACAGAGCCATCACAACAAAACCCTTTGATAAAGGAAAGAATTGTGATGGTTCTGGACACAAATTGTTATAAACAGATGTGTCTAGACATAATAACTGACACTGTCTCCTATTAAAAAATAGGTGAACAACTCACCCTGAAATTTACTTCAGAACTGATAATATTCCTATTTTTTGCATTCACTGATAAACACATAAATGAAGATACATTAAAATTCCTATGCCTGGTCCAAACCTTCCATGCACTTCTAAAAGGGATAACTCCATTACAAGACAGGCTGATTGTATCAGGTGTAGGAAGAATAAATCAAAATATTGCAATATACAGCTACAAAATGTTCTGTCTATTTCTACCCAGTATACCACCTTATATAAACACCTCTGACCTTTTGTTGAAAATGGACATCACTTTAAAACAGAAATGCTTTTTGCCTTTGTCACCGTAAAAGCCCTGAGGAAAATAAGGGTTAACCGCACTGCTATATTTAATAATGACACTTTGGTAGTCTTCAATAGTGATTTATTCAATGCGTTTCGGAGACTTCATCATAACTTAATCACATATACCGTAGAAGGCCTGTACAGCCCTACAGGACATTATATAGATATAAAAGCTGTTTCAACTTATTTAACCCCTTGGTGACGGAGCCAATTTCCACCTTAATGACCAGACCGTTTTTTGTAATTCTAACCAGTGTCCCTTTATGAGGTTATATCTCTGGAACGCTTCAACGGATCCTAGCGATTCTGAGATTGTTTTTTCGTGACATATTGGGCTTCATGTTAGTATTAAATTTTGGTCGATAATTTTTGTGTTTATTTGTGAAAATATAAAATAATTGGCAAAAATTTAGAAAATTTGACAATTTTCAAATTTATAATTTTTATTCTGTTGAACCAGAGCGTTATGTGACACAAAATAGTTAATAAATAACATTTACCACATATCTACTTTACATCAGCACAATTTTGGAAAAAAAAATCTTTTGGTTAGGACGTTATAAGGGTTCAAAGTTCATCAGCAATTTTTCATTTTTCCAGCAAAATTTACATAACCTTTTTTTTCAAAACACCCAAAAGTGACACCATTCCGAAAACTACACCCCTCAAGCTACTCAAAACTACATTCAAGAAAATTATTAACCCTTCAGGTGCTTCACAGGAACTAAAGCAACGTGGAAACAAAAAATGGCCATTTTAATTTTTCCAACAAAAATGTTTTTTAGCCTCAATTTTTTTCATTTTCACATGGGCAACAGGATAGAATGCATCCTAAAATTTGTTGGCCAATTTCTCCTGAGTACACTGATACCTCATATGTGGTCATAAACCACTGTTTGGGCGCACGGCAGGGCTCAGAAGGGAAGGAGCGCAATTTGTACTTTTGGAGCTAATTTACCATTCAAAAAGTGAAATGGCGCTCCTTCTCTTCTGAGCCCTACCGTGCGCCCAAACAGTGGTTTATGACCACATATGAGGTATCGGTGTACTCAGGAGAAATTGGCCAACACATTTTAGGATGCGTTTTATCCTGATGCTCATGTGAAAATGAAAAAATTGAGGACAAAAGAAAGTTTTTGTGAAAAAAAAGTACTTTTTCATTTTTACAGATCAATTTGTAAAGCCCCAGAGAGTTCAAAGTGCTCACTATGCATCTAGATAAGTTCCTTGGGGGGTCTAGTTTCCAAAATGGCGTCACTTGTTCGGGAGCTCCAATGTTTAGGCACACAGGGGCTCTCCATATGCGACATGGTGTCCGCTAA